>SJYA01001962.1:315369-527940 GCA_006410615.1 Neotragus moschatus | reverse complement strand
GTCCCATCACTTCATGGGAAATAGATGGGGAAAAAGTAGAAACAGTGTCAGACTTTATTTTTGGGGGCTCCAAAATCACTGCAGATGGTGACTGCAGCCATGAAATTAAGAGATGCTTACTCCTTGGAAGAAAAGTTATGACCAACCTAGATAGTATATTCAAAAGCAGAGACATTACTTTGCCAACTAAGGTCCATCTAGTCAAGGCTATGGTTTTTCCAGTGGTCATATATGGATGTGAGAGTTGGACTGTGAAGAAGACTGAGTGACGAAGAAATGATGCTTTTGAACTGTGGTGTTGGAGAAGAGTCTTGAGAGTCCCTTGGACTGCAAGGAGATCCAACCAGTCCATTATAAAGGAGATCAACCCTGGGATTTCTTTGGAAGGAATGATGCTCAAGCTGAAACTCCAGTACTTTGGCCACCTCATGGGAAGACTTGACTCATTGGAAAAGACTCTGATGCTGGGAGGGATTGAGGGCAGGAGGAGAAGGGGACGACAGAGGATGAGATGGCTGGATGGCATCACGGACTCAATGGACATGAGTCTGAGTGAACTCTGGGAGATGGTGATGGACAGGGAGGCCTGGTGTGCTGTGATTCATGGTGTCGCAGAGTCGGACACAACTGAGCGACTGAACTGAACTGATGTTATAGAAAAGCGCCAGGATTTTCTTCCTATTTATCGCCCAAAATTATTTCACTGCATGGATATACCACATTTTATTTATCCCTAGTCCTTTCCATTCTATTGTTTTCCTCTATTTCTTTGCATTGTTCATGTAAGAAGGTTTTCTTATCTTTCCTTACTATTCTCTGAAACTCTGCATTCAACTGGGTGTGTCTTTCCCTTTCTCCTTTACCTTTTGCTTCTCTTCTTTTCTCAGCTATTTGTAATAGCTTCTCAGATAACTACTTTGCCTTCTTGCATTTGTTTTTCTTTGGGATGGTTTTGGTTACTGCCTCCTGTACAATGTTACGAACCTCTGTCCATAGTTCTTCAGGTACTCTATCTACCAGATCTGATCCCTTGAATCTATTTGTCACCTCCACTGTATAATCATAAGGGTTTAGATTTAGGTCATTTCCCTACTTTCTTCAATTTAAGCCTGAATTTTGCAATAAGGGGCTCATGATCCAAGCCACAGTCAGTTCCGGGTCTTGCTTTTGCTGACTGTATAGAGCTTCCCCATCTTCAGCTACAAAGAATATAATCAATCTGATTTCGGTATTGGCCATCTGGTGATGTCCATATGTAGAGTCTTCTCTTGTGTTGTTGGAAGAGGGTGGTTCCTATGACCAGTGTATTCTCTTGACAAAACTCTGTTAGCCTTTGCTCTGCTTCATTTTGCACTCCAAGTCCAAACTTGCCTGTTATTCCAGGTATCTCTTAACTTTCTTTTTTTGTGTTCTAATCCCCTCTGATGAAAAGGACATCTTTTCTTGATGTTAATTCCAAAAGGTCTTGTAGGTCTTCATAGAATTGCTCAACTTCAGCTTCTTTAGCATTAGTGGTTGGGGCATAGACTTGGATTACTGTGATGTTGAATGGTTTACCTTGCAGATGAAACAAGATCATTCTGTCATTTTTGAGATTGCACTCAAGTACAGATTCCTAAAATGTCAGTGTTCTCTTTTGCCATCTCCTGCTTGACCATGTCCAATTTACCTTGATTCATGGAACTAATATTCCAGGTTTCAGGGAACATTCATGCAAAGATGGGCACAATCATGGACAGAAATGAAAGGAGCTAACAAAAGCAGAAGAGATTAAGAAGAGGTAGCAAGAATACACACAAGAACTGTACCAAAAAGGTCTTACGGACCCAGATAACCACAGTGGTGTGGTCACTCATCTAGAGCCAGACCTCCTGGAGTGTGAAGTCAAGTAGGCCTTAGGAAGCATTACTATGATCAAAGCTTGTGGAGATGATGGAATTCCAGCTGAGCTATTTCATATCCTAAAAGATCATGCTGTTAAAGTGCTACACTCAGTATTTCAGCAAATTTGGAAAGCTTAGCAGTGGCAACAGGCCTGGAAAAGGTCAGTTTTCTTTCCGATCTCAAAGAAAGGCAATGCCAAAGAATGTTCAAACTTCTGTACAATTACACTCATTTCACATGCTAGCAAGATAATGTTCAAAATCCTTCAAGTGAGGCTTCAACAGTACATGAACTGAGAACTTCCAGATGGTTAAGCTGGGTTTAGAAAAGGCAGAGGAACTAGAGATCAAATTACCAACCAACATTTGTTGGATAATAGATAAGGCAAGGCATTTCCAGAAAACATCTACTTCTATTTCATTGTCTACACTAAAGCCTTTGACTGTGTGGATCACAACAAACTGTGGAAAATTCCTAAAGAGATGAGAAGACCAGACCACCTGACCTGCCTCCTAAGAAACCTGTCTGCAGGTCAAGAAGCAAATTAGAACCAGACCCAGAACAACAGACTGGTTCAAAATAGGGAAAGGAGTACGTCAAGGCTGTATACTGTCATCTTGATTATTTAATTTATATACAGAGTACATCATGTGAAATGCTGGACTAGATGAAGCACAAACTGGAATCAAGGTTGCTGGGAGAAAAATCAGATATGCAGATGATCCTACTCTAGCCCCTTCCCAGGTGGCACTGGTGGTAAAGAACCTGCCTGCCAATGCAGGAGATATAACAGATGCGGATTCAATCCCTGGGTCAAGAAGATCCTCTGGAGAAGGGCATGGCAACCCACTCCAGTATTCTTGCCTTTGTTAATCTCATGGACAGAGAAGACTAGAGGGCTACAGTCTACAGCATCGCAACGAATCGGAAAAGACTAAAGCAACTTAGCACAATGGTAGAAAATGAAGAGGAACTAAAGAGCCTCTTGATGAGGGTGAAGGAGAGTGAAAAGGATGACTTAAAACTTAACACTCAAACAACTAAGATCATGGCATCTGGTCCCATCACTTCATGGCAAATAAATGGGGAAAAATGGAAACAGTGACAGCCTTTATTTTCTTGGGCTCCAAAATCACTGCAGTGACTGCAGCCATGAAATCAAAAGACACTTGCTCCTTGGAAGAAAAGCTATGACAAACCTAGATAGCAAATTAAAAAGCAGAGATATCACTTTGTTGACAAAGGTCCATCTAGCCAAAGCTATGTGTTCTTCCAGTAGTCACATATGGATGTGATGTGAGAGTTGGACCATAAAGAAGGCTGAGTGCCAAAGAATTGATGCTTTTGAATTAAGAACTGACTCATTGGAAAAGTCCCTGATACTGCGACAGATTGAGGGCAAGAGAAGAAGTGGGTAACAGAGGATGAGATGGTTGAATGGCGACACTGACTCACTGGACACGAATTTGAGCAAACTTGGAGATGGTGAAGGACAAGGAAGCCTGGCGTGCTATAGGCCATGAGGTGAAAGTCGAACACCACTTAGTGACTGAACAACAGGTTATCTACTAATCAGTTTATGGGCATTCGGGTTGTCTCCACCTCTTGCCCATTATGAATACTGCTGCTGTAAACATTTGGGTACATGCTTCTGATCTGCCATATGTTTTCATTTCTCTTGGGCACATACTTAGGAGTTGAATTGTTGCTCAGTGGCTGCATCATTTTATATTCCCACTGGCAGTGTGCAAGTTTGCCTATTTTTTCATGTCCTTGCCAAAAGTTTTTATTATTTGACTTTTTGATTGTAGCCATCCTAGTGGATATGAAGTGGTATCTCCTTGTGGTTTTAATCTGCATTTCCCTGACCACTAATACTCTCACGTATCTATTCATGTGCTTATCTGCCATTTGTATCTCTTCTTTGTATAAATGTATATTCAGATCTCCCCAATTTTAATTTATTTTTTATTTTTGAGATGTAAGGATCTGATGCTGGGAAAGATTGAAGGCAGGAGGAGAAGGGGATGACAGAGGATGAGATGGTTGAGTGGCATCACTGACTTGATGGATATGAGTTTGAGCAAGCTCCAGGTGTTAGTGATGGATAGGGAAGCCTGGCGTGCTGCAGTCCATGAGGTCACAATGAGTTGGACACGACTGAGTGACTGAGCTGACTGAAGGGTTCTTTATATGTTCTAGATACAAGTCCCTTAGCATAAAAGTTTTGACTTTGATAATGTGCATCAATTTTTTATTGTTACCCTTGCTTTTCAGCTTCATATCTGAGAAACTATGTCCCAATTTGAGGCCATAAAGATATGCCCATAAGTTTCTTTCAAAAGTTTATAATTTTTGCTCTTACATTTGTGTCTTTGATCCATCCTGAGTTAATTTTTGTGTATGGTGTGAAGGGTCCAGCTTTACTCTTTTGCGTGTGGCTATCCAGTTGTCGCAGCACTATTTATTGAAAAGACTATTCTCTCCCCATTGAATGGTCTTGACATCCTTGTCAAAAATCGGTTGACCATAGATATATACATTTACTTCCTGACTCTCAACTTTATTTATCTTTGAGTCCATACCACATCTCAATGTGGCATCGTAGTGTGGATATTGCCTGGTAGTATTAACAAGTTTAGAAATTGAGAATGTGAGTCCTCCTACTTTAATTTTTCTTTTCAGAATTGTTTTGGCTATCCTGAATCCCTTGAAATTCCATATGACTTTTAGAATCAGCTTGTCAGTTTGTTCAAAGGACTTATCTGAAATTCTGAAAGGAACTACATCAAGTGTATAGATCAGTTTAGGGATTGCTGACATCTTAACAGTGCTAAGTTTTCTGATCCATGAATGTGGGAATGTTTTTCTATTTATTTAGATCTTCTTTACTTTCTTTCAAGAATATTTTTAGTTCTCAGAGTATTAGTTTTATACTTCTTTTGTTAAATTTATTTCTAAGTATGTTTTTCTAAGTATTCTTTTTGATGCTATCATAATTTGGTTGCTTTTTAAATTTCATTTTTGGATTGATCATTGCAAGTATAGAAATATAATTGATTTTTATATATTGATCTTGTGTACTGCAACCTTAATGAACTCATTTATTGATTCTAGCAGTTTTTAAAGAGAATTCCTTAGGATTTTCTACATGCAAGATTGTGTCATCTGTGAATATAGTTTTATTTTTTCCTTTCCAGTCTGGATGTTTTTTATTTCTTTTTGCTGCCTAGTTNGAAGCACTTGGCTATCAAGTGGAGTAAGCCCACCTGAGAATTAAGATGAGTAGAAGAGGATTGCTGAAAAGTAAAGAAATGGCACCTGATTTACAGTTAAAAAAAATTATTTATTTATTTGGCTGTGCCAGATCTTAGTTATGGCATGAAGGAGCTTTAGTTGTAGCACATGGGATCTAGTTCCCCAACCAGGGATCGAACCCAGGCCCTCTGCACTGGGAGCGTGGCATCTTAGCCACTGGACTACCAGGGAAGTCCCTGATTTACAGTTTGAACCACTGCATCCGTCTGTGTCTGAAATTAGATCTCACAATCAAACTCCTGATTAGGTGAGACCTAATTTTTGTTCACTTGTAATCATAAGGTAAGTATTGGAGGTGGAATATAACAATTGTCAAGGCCTTAAAATATAGAATTGTCCGAGCTGAGGTGTGGTAAGTAGTAATGAGAATTCTGTTCCCACCTGCCAACTGAACATCTGGGTTATAGGGTAGACACAAATTAGACTGTCACCTGTTTGTATTTTGGAAGTCTGATTACATGTCTCCTGCGATGAGTGCTTTAGTGGCTTGTTGAAAATGTCAAGATATTGGAGTGAGTTGATGACTTTTTTATGTTTTTAATAATGTCAAGAAAAACAGGCTTCATCAAACAGTTAAATAGAGTTAGCATATGCTCCAGAAATTCCATTCCTAGATACTCTAAAAGAAATGAAAACATATGTTCACATAAAAATTGTACAAGAATGTTTATAGCAACATTATTCTTAATAGCCAAGAGGTGGAAGCAATCCAAAAGTCCATCATCTGATGAATGGATAAACAAAGTGTGGTATATGCATGCAGTGAAATAGTATTCAGCACTAAAATGAATTAAGTACTAATACATGCTACAAATATCGATGAGCCGTGAAAACATTATGCTAAGTGAAAAAAGGCTGTCGCAAAAGACCACATAGTGTATGATTCCATTTGTATACGAAATGTCCAGAACAAGGAAATCTATAGAGGCAGAAAATAGGTTAGTAGTTTCCAGGGGCTGGGAGGGATGGGAAGCCTGGGAGGTGAGGAAGTGATTTTTCTTTTGGGGGGTAATGAAAATGTTCTAAATTGTATTACAGTGATAGATGTACAACTGTTTGAGGATATTAAAAGCTACTAATCTGTACACTTTAAATGGGTGAATATTATGGCATGGAAATATCTCAATAAAGTTGTTTAAAAATGCAAGCTCTAGCCTAAACAGCAAGTGGAGGGGAAGAGCATATAGATTTATAGATAGGCCCTTCCTGCCTACTACTAGCCATCCAAGATACCCTAGAGTTAGCTAACCACATGCATTTGGAAAAGTCTAAGCTCCAATGTGTTGGCCACCTGAGATGAAGAGCCCACTCATTGGAAAAGATCCTGATGCTGGGAAAGATTGAGGACAAGGAAGAGAAGGGGACAAGAGAGGATGAGATAGTTGGATGGCATCACTGACTCAATGGACATGAGTTTGAGCCAACTCTGAGAGATAGAAAAGGACCGGGAAGCCTGGTGTCCTGCTGTTGATTGGGTTGTAGAGAGTCAGACACGACTGAACAACTGAACAACAGCAGCAAGAATGGTATTCTCTACTTGAACCTGAAGCTCAAGTTAGTGAGAGTGAAGACAGGGAGGTGGGAAGTACATTGCAAAATGGAAATGGCAAAGGTAGAAGGGGACTCCGCTGGGCTTCACCCAGGCACCTCCTTCTGTTCCTTCTCTGCTCAACAAGGTTAAGGATCATTCCACCACTGAGAGACAGACCCTGGATGCAATTCAGAGGATTATAAGTGCTGGAATGCTGGGTCACGTTTAGGAACAGAAGCTGGAGGAATACAGTGAAACCTAGGACTTCAGAGATGGGCAGAACGTCAACGTCTACATCAATGAGAAAAAGTGATAAGGCCAGGAGTCATGATCCTTCCAGGTTTCTGGCTTTGGTTACTCATCCACAGAGCTGATGACATGGAGGATTCTGCTGTCAGGGCTGAGAGTTTGCTCTTTCTTCCAGCAGGATAGGAACCTGCTGGAACCTATCCTGGTCAGAGACTGGTTTCCTATTTCCTTTTCTTTTTTTTCCTTTTAATTTTAAAATTAATTTATGTATTTTTTACTGTGCTGGGTTTCCGTTGCTGTGCAGGCTTTCTCTGACAGCAGTGAAGCGGGACTACTTTTCTTTGCAATGCACAGGGCTTCTCATTGCAGTGGTGTCTCTCTTCATGGGGCACAGACTCTAGGGCCCGTGGGCTTCAGTAGTTGGTGCTCGTGGGTTCAATAGTTGTGGTTCCCAAGCTCTAGGCCACAGGCTTACTAGTTGTGGTGCACAAGCTTAGTTGTTCTGTGGCATGTGGGACCTTCCCAGAGCAGAGATCAAACCTATGTCTGTATTGATGGGCAGATTCTTTACCACTGAAACACCAGGGAAACCCTCCCATTTTCAAAGAAAAATTCTTGTGGTAGCTTTCTGTTTCCCCTCAGGTATTTTTAAATATGTTGTGGGTAGTTATATTTCTTTTAATAATTTATCCATAGGTCGCTAGATAATGAGTCATATCTGGACCTGAAACCCTGTGCTTTAAAGCATGAAGTGGTAAGTACATGAGTTTGGGGATCTCTTCTTTGGGTGAGGCGAAGGATAAATGTATTTCATTTGTGGAAGAGGAACCTGTATTGTCACAGGAAGGATCTCCTTAAATGAATGTACGGAAATAAAATTGAGTATGTATGTGTGTGTGTGTGTGTGTGTGTGTGTGTGTGTATGTATGTGTGTCGTACACTAGGTTAGCTTAGGGATGGAACATACCTTTTCAGTTTGGGAACAGCCTGACCAACATCTGGTGGGCATATGATATATGTCCCTCCGTACTCTGATTGGTCTGAGGTGCATCACATATTAAAGCCAATTAGAAACACTTTTTTTGGTGAAATTTATTTGGGTTTGGGGGTGGATAGAATCCTTTCTCCTTGTGTAATCTCAAGAGATCTATAAACTTGCAGCTTCTGGGGATCATTTTTGATGCTATTATCAGAGAACTGGCCAGAGGACAAAGTTAACAGAGAGGAAAGTAAGCCCCGAAGAAGACAAAGATCTGTGTGTGTTCTGTTCACTGTGGCGCCCCCAGCACTGTTAACAGTGTCTGGCATGTAGTAGGTGCTCAGTAAATGTTTGTTGAATGAATAAAATCAGAGCTGAAGAGCAGGGAGAAAGAGAGAGAAGTGGCTGGTGATATGGTTTGAACTCCTCATTCCTGTCATGTCTAGAGTCAACTCTGTCTCTCAACTTTCCAAGTGCATTAGTCAATAAATTCCCTTCATTCTGTTCATTTCGTGAGTGCGTGTAGAGTTACTCAGCTGCATCCGACTCTTTGTGAGTAGCCCACCAGGCTTCACTATCCATGGCATTTCCCGGGCAATAAAACTGTAGTGGGTTGCCATTTCCTCCTCCAGGGGATCATCCCGACCCAGGGATCAAACCTGTGTCTCTCATCTCTCCTGCGTTACAGGTGGATTCTTTACCACTGAGCCATGGGGGAAGCCCCATTCTGTTCATTAGTGTGGCAGATGATTGCAAATTGTGTCAGTTGGTAAGAGTCTGCTGCTGCTGCTGCTGCTGCTGCTAAGTCGCTTCAGTCGTGTCCAACTCTGTGCGACCCCATAGACGGCAGTCCACCAGGCTCCCCCTGTCCCTGGGATTCTCCAGGCAAGACACTGGAGTGGATTGCCATTTCCTTCTCCAATGCATGAAAGTGAAAAGTGAAAGTGAAGTCGCTCAGTCGTGTCCGACTCTTCGCAACCCCATGGACTGCAGCCTTCCAGGCTCCTCTGCCCATGGGATTTTCCAGGCAAGAATACTGGAGTGGGGTGCCATTGCCTTCTCTGGGTAAGAGTCTAGCCCCATATTAACATGACTCTGTGTACCAGAGACTGAAAAACTAAAGTCTGCATTACCCAGGTGCCTTTGCAGTGAGAATTTCTGCATCTGATGTAGCATCCATCAGATGGATGCATTTGAACAGGACTTGGAAGGCAGTTATGAGCGCTACGGAGAGGCTATTCCAGCAGCACAGCAGCAGAGCTATTTTGGTGCTTCTGCAGCAGCTTCATCAGAAGCCCTGATGTCTAGTCCGTCATTGTTGATGGCAGGAACTCGCTGGTCTGGTTGCCCTGGTGACCATGGCAGAGGCAGCATGGTCTTTTTTTTTGGCTGTATTGCGTCTTCAGTGTGGTGCATGAGCTTCTCTAGTTGTGGCACATGGGCTAGTGGCCCTGCGGCGTGAGAAAACTTGCAAGTATATAAATATGGTATTTTCAGTGGAAAAATATCAGATTGGCCTCGGGCCTCTATGCAGTACTAAATACTATAGAACAATAAAACAACATCCATAGAAACTTGAGAGTGGGAATGCTGTCATTTATGTGTAATGTCAAAAGAATGGCATTCTCAGGTATAAAGATCTCAGAATTAGACCATCTACATGTCTTGTCCGAAAAATTTATCAAAGATGGGCTCTGTTTTATTGAGAAATTCATCAAAACTAAGGCATTAAAAAACTGGGAATTAGTAGCAGAAAAAAACTGCTGTCATACAATAAACTAAGTAAACATACACGATAACATTCATAAATATAGAACTGACTGCAAAACAAAAGCAATTGTGAAAGAAATATGTTTTTATTTTTATAGGAAGGTATATGTGCTGGGTGGAGAAGGGAATGGCAACCCACTCCAGTATTCTTGCCTGGAGAATCCCATGGACAGAGGAGCCTGTCAGACTACAGTCCTTGGGGTTGCAAAGAGTTGGACACAACTGAGTGACTAACACACACACACACACACACACACACACACACACACACAGACCGGTTAGGGCTTTTTGCAAGCAACAGTAATGAACTCTAAGCAAAGAAAGGACTTTATCAGAGTCCGCAGAATCCAAACAAAAACTAAAGAATCTAGCATCAGAAATGATAGGAACTTAGGCAAGTCCAGAGATCCAGAAGGAACTAATTGACAATCTCGTCGTTGCCACTAGGATGCCCTGTTACAATCAGTACTGGTTTTTGTCAGAGGAAAGCAGAGTGCTTCTGGTTTATTTCCTAATTAGAATGTATCAATGGAAAAGACTATTTCCTAGCTCCAGAGCTATATACTAGTGCCTTAGGTGGTAGTATTTTGCCCCATATATAAGTTGATAGCACTTGGAACTAGAATCCATGTGATCATGTTAGCGGTAATCTATTGTTATTCTTCGGAGAAGGCAGTGGCCACCCACTCCAGTACTCTTGCCTGGAAAATCCCAGGGACGGAGGAGCCTGGTGGGCTGCAGTCCATGGGGTCGCTAGGAGTCAGACACGACTGAGCGACTTCCCTTTCACTTTTCACTTTCATTCGCTGGAGAAGGAAATGGCCACCCACTCCAGTGTTCTTGCCTGGAGACTCCCGGGGACGGGGGAGCCTGGTGGGCTGCCGTCTCTGGGGTCGCGCAGAGTCGGGCAAGGCTGACGCGACTCAGCAGCAGCAGCAGCAGCATTCTTCAAGAATGTTTCGGGAAACTTTCAGCCCCCACCCGCCAGGAGGCTTTCCCTCGCATATCATTGGCCAGAATGGCATCATATTGCCACTCCTAAGCCAATTAATTCAAGGAGAATGGAATTAAATTTGGGTTTACTTAGTCTAATTAAGATTCACCCTCGTGTACCTGGGAGGGGTTAAGTCTCCCTGAGGCACAGAGTTGTCTTACAACTTCAAAATAAAAAAGACATTGTGTTGAGCCAGTGAAAACAGCTGTTGGGTAGGCCACAAACAGTGGCCTTAATATCTGAAATTCCCCCAGGGCTATAACAATGCTTTTGATTTTTTATTTTAAAAGGGAGAGGGAAACCAGTGTCTTCCATTTGGTTCTTCTAACCATAATAGTCAGGGGGAAAATGTCTGGGAATTTTTACCAGTTGTTGAGAATATTCTATTCAACATAAGAACTGGGGAAATATCCACAGGGTTTAGAGTTTGACTGGATCAAATTTCATTTTTTTCTTGACCCAGGTATGTCCATTCTGACAGGTAGGTTTCAATGGATTTCTGTGTGCCAGAAATTACTGTTATCTCAAAGCAAGTATCTAAATGTTTCCCAAAAGGCTTTAATTATTTCTCTCATTCCAGACACAGTTATCCTACTAAATGGCCATTAAGAATATCCAGGAGGAAGAGAATGAACTTTAGCTATCATCATATGGTACCTAGTTTCCCCATTAAGCAAGATGTTGTAGATCTGTGGATTCAGCTCCGGAAATTGGCTGAGGTCATGATTCTATTGTATCAGCTCAGATCAGACAGTTATTCAACACATCTTGGCTATTCTTGTTGCACAAATCAAATAAGACTTTAGCAGAGATGCCTTGCTCAAACAGGCATGGTTGATCACCAAGCTGATGTTCCAGCCTGTTATAGTCATGCACGAATTGGCTTTGATTGTTGAGGGAGGCTGTCTCATGTCTACAATTCCAAGATTCTCCTTTTCTAGTTGAAATTATGGAACACATTTTAATTGCAACATTTCCCACTAGCAATTTCCAACATTCAGAACAGAGTGAAGCATTAAAAAAAAATGGTGACATTTCTTTTAACAGAGCAGATCTCAAGGTCTTGAGGAAGGGAATAGTCATTCCAGTCCTTCTTGGGGCAACAGTTGTGGGTACACAAGCAGGACACTCACAACAGATCTAAACCTGCATTCCTATCTCAAGCAGTCTTTAATTTCCTTCTTGTATTTATGTCAAGTGGTTTTTGGCATCTTCTCTTTCTTTAATGAGGGCCAGTGTTGGAGCCTGATTTGTCTTATTCAGCCCAGTTAGACACCCAGCTGCTTGAGCCAGCACTTTGCATGTGGCACTTCTGGTAAGTACATCCATATTGACCAATTCAGCCCAATCTAAAATGATGTTTTACTCTTCTTGGTTGAATGCTTTCAAAATATATTCTCACAGAAATTTCACCAATAGTTTCTTTAAAGTAGCAAATCACTGTAAGCCTTTCAGTTAAAACAACAACAACAACCTTCCCTTGGCAGAAGGAGAGTCCTGGCCAGTTATCTGAGGCAGATGTTTTTGCCTCTTCGTGTCTGTTATGTGTTCACTGCAACGTGGAGAACTGGAGGAGTCATACTTAGAGTGACGGGAATGTCGTGGATGAAGTCTGACAGGGGCATTCCCCCTAACACCATTTTCTAGTGATTCTCAAAAGGGTTGAGGGTAGGAAGTACCAAAATCATTCGAGGATTCTTTGCAAAATGTACATACTTGCCCTTACCCCTGAGGACAAGTAAGAATGGTAGTGGAGGCTGAGAGAGGGAGGCCATGCCTGTTAAGAAAACTCTTTAGGGACTTCCTTCATGGTCCAGTGGTCAAGCATCTGCCTTCCAATGCAGGAGATATGGGTTCAGTCCCTGATCAGGAGATTAAGATCCCACAGGCCATGGGGGAGTAAAGCCTGCATGCCACAACTAGAAAGAAGCCTGTGTGTGCAAATATAAGATCCCCATGCCACAGCTGAGACCCGACACAGCTAAATAAATAACTAAATATGGGACAAAAAAAAAAGAAAATCTCTTTAGATTTTCTGATAGGTACCCTCCCACACTCACAATTGATAACCTCCAGAACCACTACAAACCCCCATCTTAACCATGATTATAGTATAAGGGAAGGGATAAAGCTACAGTTACTTTTATTTTAAATTTTTTAATATTTCTTTATTTGGTTGCACCAGGTCTTAGTTGCAGCATGTGGAATCTAGTTCCCTGACCAGGGATCGAACCTGGGCCCCCTGCTTTGGGAACTTGGAGTCTTAGCCACTGCACCACTTGGGAAGTCCCTACAGTTAATTTTAAGAAGGGTGACTCTTTTTACCTTGTGATAAATTGTGTTAATGTTTCCAGCTATTCTCTTTTCTATAACAGAGCAAATAAAGTTTACTTTCCCAGCCCATTTTCTGAGCCTGTCACATGACTTGGGTCAATGTCAGAGGAGAGGAAGTGACCATATGTTAGTTTGCTTTTCCCGATACCATGGCAAAAGGTACTTCATTAGCCTAGTCCCCAGAATAAGATCCATAGAATAGAGTTGCAGTCACTGACAGATACCATGAATAGTAAATAAATGCTTGTTTTTGGAAGAGGCGCTATAAAGATTTCAAGTTTGTTATTGTAGCAAATCTGACTAATGTACATGAAATAAATTTTTTTGAGGGGCAAGCATCTAGATGGGTTTGGCTAGATATTTTAGATCTAAACTTCCTTATATAAGAGAGTGGGAAAACTTTTTGATTTGGTAGAGGAAGGATTGGCCAGGGAAATTAAATGGAGAAAGTGGACATCCAAACAATGAAGCTAAATGATGGAGATCCAAGAATTGTTAAAGAGCTTTTAGGTCAGGTGCCTCTAACAGAGAATTTTATATTGTTTCCATTTTAGTTAAATATACTACATGTGACTCAGTAGTAAAAGAATTTGCCTGCAATGCGGGAGATGCAGGTTTGATGCCTGGGTCCGGAAGATCCCTGGAGGAGGGCATGGCAACCCACTCTAGTATTCTTGCTGGGAGAATCCCATGGACAGAGGAGACTGGCGGGCTGCGGTCCATGGGATTGCAAAGAGTCGGACACGACTGAAGCAACTGAGCACTTATGCATGCATACCGCATATACACGTGAGTGTGTTTTGGTGAAAATCTAAGAAAAGCATTGAATTCCACATTCAGGTTAACTGCCCAGAACAGAGGAGCAAGAAACAGCATCCAAGTCCATCCATCAGCTGAGCCAATTGAGCAAAAACAGGAACTTGAAGTTTGAGGGGTCCACGGAATATAAACCTTCCTCGGAATTTGTTGAAGCTATAAGGAAGGGTTTACTCCCACATGCCATGTGATGGGCATTTGAAACAATATTTTCTAGATTTTAAAGCCTACATTTGAAAATTCTAAATCAACGTTAGTAGATAGATTGTAACTTCACAAGTAGTACTGTGAAGTATCCACACTCACAAGTAGTATTTGTCTCAGGAATCTAAGAGAGTTTCAATGTTATGAAGGTTATTAGAATATTTTCTGTTGAATGATATCTGAAAATTCAATACTAGTTTCTTTAAGGAAAAAATCTATTTAAAACATGTGGTAGAAGAGGGACATTTTTTTTTACCATGATTTGAAAGAAATATTTTTAACTCTCATCATCATATTTTCTGGTGAGAAAATCCCCAATAACTTTTTTCTCTGGAAATTTTATCCAACAGAAGAAGATAGAAAACAGAAGTAAGAATTTTAAATGTTAGGAAGTGACAATACTATAAATACTATAGATAAAGTGATTAAATAGCTAGGTCCAATATGATTGTGAGTAACATTAACAGGATAGACCTACATGAATAAAACCGACTGTAGTGGACATATCATATTCCTTTTAGACAAAACTAACCATTTTAGAGATATTACCACTTCCCAAATTAATTATAAGTTTATTTCCAACTCATTTCTATTTGTTATTAGTTTTTTAATTGAGACTAATTGGCATACAACAGTGATCTCTGAGCTTTTTGGTACCAGGGACGTGCTTCGTGGAAGACAGTTTCTCCACAGACCGGAGCAGATGCTGGGGGGTGGTTTCTGGATGATTCAAGCACATTACATTTATTGTGCACTTTATTTCTATCATTATTACATTTTGACATAGTAAAAATAGTTATATAGCTCACCACAATGTGGAATCAGTGGGAGTCCTGAGCTTGTTTTCCTGCAACTGGACAGTTTCATCCAGGGGTGATGGGAGTCAGTGACACCTGAAGTGTATTACTTATGTCCAGTCTACTCAGTCATGTCAGTTTGGTTGCTGTCACTGCAGAAAATCCCACTTCACAAAGATAGGATGTTGAAAACAGAAGCAGTCTTTTCAGTGCTCTTTTGGCAATCTCAGGATGCTCTGGCGGGACTTTAATCCAGAACGTGTGAAGATTTGAAGTTGTCTCAGCGTACATTTAAGGCCACTCTCGTTTGTGATCTCAAGCAGTTAGTAGACCCGCTTCTAGCATGGACAAACTCAGTTCGCCCGGCTTATTCACAAGTGGGTCATGGATCCACTCCTTCCCAGTTTGGGAGGGTCTTTTGTGGTTGGGAAGTAATGCTCAACCTCTTTTGAAAAGTTGAGATAGGTGATTATGCTCTAACTAGGAGAAAGAAAGCCCTGGCGCAGTCTCAAAATCTCTGCTAATATTTGAAACATGCCAAAAATCCTGGTGTTCACTCATCACCCCCATAATTCCAGCGTGGCTTTGAAGGCAGTCACCTTATCTGCTGACCTGAACACAGTTATCATTCTCCCCTGCAAGGACAGTTTGAGTTCATTGAGGAGGCTGAATATATCACACAGGTAAGCAAGTTCTGCAACCTATTCTGTGTCACTGAAACGTGCTGCCAGTGGTGACTGTTTTTTAAAAGACATCTCTGGAGCAGCTCTTATAACTCAAAAATCCCAGCCAGTGATCTACCTTTAGAAAGCCATCTCACTTCTGTGTGTAAGAGAAGATGTGTGTGCTCTGTGTCCATCTCCTCACAGAGCCGCACAAACAGATGTGAGTTAAGGGTATGTACTTTAATGTGGTTGATGATTTTAATCACATCCTGCAAAACATTAAGTTCAGGTGACATTAAGTACTCTCGCCTGGAAAATCCTATGGACAGAGGAGCCTGGTGGGCTGCAGTCCATGGGGTCACTGAGAGTCGGACACGACTGAGCAACTTCACTTTCACTTTTCACTTTCATGCATTGGAGAAGGAAATGGCAACCCACTCCAGTGTTCTTGCCTGGAGAATCCCAGGGACGGGGGAGCCTGGTGGGCTGCCATCTATGGGGTTGCACAGAGTCAGACACGACTGAAGCGACTTAGCAGCAGCAGCAGCAGCATTTGTCTGTGGATGATACAGTGCGTAGACTCACATTCAGAACTGATTTCTTTGACCTGAGGAGTGAAACCAGAAATCTGTCCAGTCATGGCAGCCACTCTGTTTGACTATATTCTGACACAAAATGACCAGTGCGGTTTTCCTGACATGTAATCACTCGAAGACCTGAATAATTGTGTGGCTGTGGTGTTGGTTGGCAACAAAAGTGCACTAACATATCCTCGTGTGCATCATCCTGAGAAATATATTGCACAGAAAACAAACATTGTTGCCTTGCTGTCAATACTGGTAGACTTGTCAACCTGGACAGTGACTCATTAATTCTAACAATCATGCCTTAATAGCCTTAGCTATTTCATCAATTTGTCTAGTTATGATGCTAGCTGAAAGAGGAACACATGCCACCCTTTGAACTGCACCCTCTCCTAAAAGTTCATGACAAGTGTCCTTAGGGCAGGCAGGATCAACTCTTTACCGATAGTAAAGGGCTTCTTAGCTTTAGCAATGCAGTTAGCAACTAAGAATGATGCTCAGTGAGGGCACATTTGATGAAGTGGTGGCCGTCAATAATTGCTTCTATTCTTCGTGTTGGTGGTTTGTTTTTTTTTTTCTTTTGAAAAACTCCAAAGGCTTATCTTTTAATGCAGAGTACTTGGTCTCCATGTGCTGAAGCAGTTGTGAAGGTTTTTGTGGCTTTGTTGGATAGCCAGTCACCACATATTATACAAAGTGGCTCTGAGAATGTGAATCACCTGTTGCAATGAACCCCTAAATTAAGTAGGACTCTTGGTATTTTCTTTTATTTATTTATTAATATTGGAGGATAGTTGCTTTACAAAGTTGTGTTGGTTTCTGCTGTACAACAACTCGAATCAGCCGTAAGTGTATACATACCCCTCCCTCTGGGGTCTCCCCTCCAGCCCAGCCCCACCCCTCTAGGTAATGCAAAGCACGGGGCTGGGCTCCCTGGGTCACACAGCAGCTTCCCACTAGTTATCTATGGTAGACAGGGTGGTGTCTGTATGTCAGTGCTACTCTCTCAGGTATTTTCTTTTAAATGCAGTTCTCTTTTTGTTGGTAGTTTTAGTCTCCTGCTGTCTCATCATTGGATCTTTTCCCCTTTTCAAAGAAGCTCTCCAGCAACATGTGTTTTTCACTTATTATAGGGTTGGCTTACCAAGACTGTGACTGAGCATGCAATGCAGGAAAGACATATGGATGGAAGTGGTAAATAAAATAATGGGTGGCCCATGTGCAGACTGAAATAAGTGTCAGATTCTGACTTAAAGCCTGCCACCAGATGCAACTATATAACTGAAGTACATCCACTCACTTGCTACTACAAAGCCCGATGCAGCTTAGTTGTTACTTGCCACTCACTGATAGGGTTTTGATATGAGTCTACGGCAATTGGTTTATTATGATCTCTGTGCAGCCAAGCCTCTCTGCTGATGGTAATCTGTATTTGCAGATGCTAGCATCACTGTCTCAGCTCCACCTCAGATGATTCTCATAAGGAGTGCGCATTCTCATAAGGAGATCCCTCCCATGTGTGATTCATGGTAGGTTCGAGCTCCTATGAGAATCTAAGGCTGCTACTGATCTGACAGGAGGAAGAGCTCAGGTGGTAATGTAAGTGATGGGGAGAAGCTATAAATATGGATGAAGCTTCACTTGTTTATCCGCCACTCACCTCCTGCTGTGTGGCCCAATTCCTAACAGGCCACAAGCCTGTACTGGTCCATGGCCCAGGGGTTGGGGAGGGCAGACAGTATTATGCCAGTTTCAGATGTCAACATAATAATTCCATATTCATGACTGAATATATGTATGTGTTGTGAAATGACAACATATAAGTCTAGCTAACTTTCATCATGTATCTATATCTGTATTTGTATCTATATCTTACATCTTCTTTATCCATTCATGCCTTGATGGACACTTAGGTTGCTTCCATGTCTTGGCTCTTGCAAATAATGCTGCAATGAACATGAGTTTGTGTTTATCTTTTTGAGTTAGTGTTTTCATTTTCTTCAGGTAAACGCCCAGAAGTGGAATGGCTGGATCACAAGAGAGTTCTGTTTTTAGTTTTTCGAGAATCCTCCATACTGTTTTCCATAGTGGTTGCACCAATTTACATTTCCCACCAGTGGCATACAAGGGTTCGCTTTTCTCTCCATCCTCCCCAATACTTGTTATTCACTATCTTTTTGATAACAGGTATTCTCATCCATGTGAGGTCTTATCTCATTGTGGTTTCAATTTGCATTTTCCTGATGATCAATTATGTTGAGCACCTTTCCATCTATCCCTTGGCCTAGTATCTATATATCTTCCTTGGGAAGATGTCCATTTTGATCTTCTGCCCATTTTTTAACTGTTTGTTATCCACTTGATTTCTAGGATTTGACAAAATGATTTTAAAGTTCATTTGTAATAATAAACACTATAACAGAAAAGCAGAAGATGAAAAAGTTGAATAATGAGGAAAAACTTATCCTATCTGAGTTAAAACAGAATAAAAATTTTTTAAAATGCATAGTGGTGACAAGAAAAGAACGTGGACATTGCATCCAGCAAACTTAGGTTTGAATTCCTGGTTCTGACACATTCTATATATGTTAGTTCAGTTCAGTCACTCGGTTGTGTCCAACTCTTTGCGACCCTATGTACTACAGCACGCCAGGCTTCCCTGTCCATCATCAACTCCCACAGTTTACTCAAACTCACATCCATCGAGTTGGTGCTGCCATCTAACCATCTCATCCTCTGTCGTCCCCTTCTCCTACCACCTTCAATCTTTCCCAGCATCAGGTTCTTTTCCAATGAGTCAGTTCTTCGCATCAGGTGGCCAAAGTATTGGAGTTTCAGCTTCAGCATCAGTCCTTCCAATGAATAGTCAGGACTGATTTCCTTTAAGATGAACTGGTTGGATCTCCTTGCTGTCCAAGGGACTCTCAAGAGTCTTCTCCAACACCACAGTTCAAAAGCATCAATTCTTCAATGCTCAGCTTTCTTTATAGTCTAACTCTCACATCCATACATGACTATTGGAAAAACCATAGCCTTGACGAGACAAACCTTTATCGGCAAAGTAATGTCTCTGCTTTTTAATATGCTGTCTAGGTTGGTCATAGCTTTCCTTCCAAGGAGCAAGTGTCTTCTCCTGCTGCAATTTCATGGCTGCAATCACCATCTGCAGTGATTTTGAAGCCCCGCAAAATAAAGTCTGTCACTGTTTCCATTGTTTCCCCATCTATTTGCCATGAAGTGATGGGACCAGATGTCATGATCTTAGTTTTCTCAATGTTGAGCTTTAAGCCAACTTTTTCACTCTCCTCTTTTACTTTCATCAAGAGGCTCTTTAGTTCTTCTTCGCTTCCTGCCATAAGGGTGATATCATCCACCCTTTATATGTAATCTCAATTAACTATCTTGTAAAGCATGTATTATAGACCCTAATTGTCCTCTTTCCTCATCTCCCCTCCATATTCACAACCTGTCGTGGCCTCATCCTGGACAGAATATACTTCCCTGCCTCTTGGCTTTGGGTTTGGACCCATGACTTGGTTTGGTTAGTAGCATGTAGGCAGATGTAATGATGTTTTGGTTCCAATTCTAGGCCTCTGCTTGTTCTTGGACACCCCTGCTGTCTCTCCGAGAAGAGCTTCTCCTGATTTGTTGTCCCTTTATCCTGGGCCCCACAGTGAATGAATGCAGAGCACGGCTGCCCTTCTGGTGCATGAGAATCAATAATTGCTGTTGTAAGTTACCAAAAATTAGATAATGAAACATACTAGTTATTTCTTAAGGAAGATCTCAGGAGGTGCCACAAACACTTCTGCTTATATATTATCAGCCAGAATTGTAGTCCATGGCCAATTCTAACTGCAAAAGATGCTGGGAAATAAAACCGGCTAAATTAGATATTTTATTACTATAAAAGATGTGGAGAATTACTTGGTGGGACAACTAGCATTCTCAGTTACAGATGTGTCTTCCCTATCAGTTGTTTTAAAAATGTGTTAAAATACATGACCTAGAGTACAGTATTGTAAAGCAAAACAAACTAAAAAAAAAAAAATTAAAAAAAAAAGTAGACTACAAGTTAAGAAAAAATAAAAAAATAAAATACATGACCTAAAGTTTTCCATCTTAACGATTTTTAAGTGTACAGTTCAGTGGTATTAAATGCATTCATAATGTTTTGCAAGCAACAAAATATTGATGGTTGGCTTTTGGATGTGTCTTCAAACATGTTCAAACATATTAGGCTTCCCTGACAGCTCAGTTATTAAAGAATCTGCCTGCAATGCAGGAGACCCTAGTTTGATTCCTGGGTTGGGAAGATCCCCTGGAGAAGGGATAGGCTACCCACTCCAGTATCCTTGGGCTTCCTTTGTGGCTCAGCTGGTAAAGAATCTGCCTGCAATGCAAGAGACCCTAGTTCAGTTCCTGAGTTGGGAAGATCCTCTGGAGAAGGGAAGGACTACCCCCTCCAGTATTCTGGCCTGGAAAATTCCATGGACTGTATAGTCCATGGGGTTGCAGAGTCAGACACAATTGAGAGACCTTCACTTCAAACATAAAATTACTTATTTTTTTAATAAATGAAATCATTATATTTAATTATTTATCTATTAGCTCTTGCTCCACTAAACTCTCTAAGAGACATTTTCATGTCAAAATTATAGAGGCAATTAATTCTTCTTAACAGCTTTATTTCCCATAATATGACCAAAATACAATTTATTTTCCTTTAGTCATGCTGTTTCTAGTTTTCTTCCTAATTCAAACAATGTTAAAACAAAACCTTATACATCCATATTTGAATATATGTATAACTGTTTTCGTTGAAAACATTCCTAGAAGTGGGATTGCTGGTTTAGAATGTATATGCATATAAAATTGTCCTCCAAAAAATCTTTAATAATTTATAGTTCCAAATGAGTATGTCCAATATTTTGTGTTTCCAATATATTTGGAAAGCAGTTTTTAATAGTAATATGTTGAAAGCTTTGAGAGGCTCATGCTTCTTGTCCCATTAATTTTGTTTATGGACATTATCCTAGAAAATAATTCTAAAACATAAATTCTATGTAAATATATGCATTGTAACAGAGGATATAATACTGAAAAGCTGGGTAAATCTAAATTTTTTTTAATGGCAAAAGTAAGTTATTATAAAGCTCCTTGCAGCAATTGCAGTGATGATTACAAGGATTCTCCTAACATGGAAAATGCATATAATATAATGTTACTTGAAAGTGACAAGTTCTAATTAAAAGTTTAATCAAAACATTCAAGACAGTTATGCTTTAGAGGCATACTTGTTGATACTACTTTCTTTTACTTAGTTTTCTACTTTTTGTATTTCCCACATTTTCTCGATTGATTTTAATCATAGCACTTAGGGAAGTGTTTTGCACTTTCCAAGTATTCAATCAGTTCTCTGCTGGCTATCCTTGAAGCACGTTATAAAAAGGAGTCAGTTAAAAATACAATATAGCAAACATCTTGGGTTTGTTATGGCATTATCCATACACTGTTGTTGTTGAGTCCCTAAGTTGGGTCTGACTCTGCGTGACCCCGTGGACTGCAGGACACCAGGCTTCTCTGTCTTCCACTGTCTCCTGGAGTTTGCTCAAATTCATGTCCAATGAGTCACTGATGCTACCTAACCATCTCATCCTCAGCCACCCCCTTCTCTTTTTGCCTTCAATCTTTCCCAGCATCAGAATCTTTTCCAATGAGTTGGCTCCTCGCATCAGGTGGCCAAAGTATTGGAGCTTCAACTTCAGCATCAGTCTTTCCAATGAATATTCAGGGTTGATTTTTTTCTCCATACATACAATTCTCATTTTTTAAGCAAAATCATGAAGGACAGAAAGTTTGTTTTTTGTTTTCATCTTTCATGCCACCTTCCCTTCAGTCCTCAGGGTTTATATTCTGTGTTGTATTCCCAAAGGCTCTTGCTTTAAAATTGTTGCTGCTGTGTTTTTAAAAGATCTCTCACTTAGAAAATTAATGTAAAACTCTTATTACCAAGTGAATTTTCAGTAAGTGTTGATGATGATAAGGATGATGGTAATGATCACGGAGAAGAAGTCTTTAAGGGTAAAATGGGGCTTTGTGGGAAAAAAGTGATTATTCTTCATTATGACACTTGAAAAATATTTGGAGTATGCCTGGAATTTCCTTTTCCTTAAAAAAAAAAGCTTATAATGGATCCATAGTCTGTGATAATATTAGAGATAACTATAAAGATTATAATATCCTTCTCAAATCNTTTTTCTCCATACATACAATTCTCATTTTTTAAGCAAAATCATGAAGGACAGAAAGTTTGTTTTTTGTTTTCATCTTTCATGCCACCTTCCCTTCAGTCCTCAGGGTTTATATTCTGTGTTGTATTCCCAAAGGCTCTTGCTTTAAAATTGTTGCTGCTGTGTTTTTAAAAGATCTCTCACTTAGAAAATTAATGTAAAACTCTTATTACCAAGTGAATTTTCAGTAAGTGTTGATGATGATAAGGATGATGGTAATGATCACGGAGAAGAAGTCTTTAAGGGTAAAATGGGGCTTTGTGGGAAAAAAGTGATTATTCTTCATTATGACACTTGAAAAATATTTGGAGTATGCCTGGAATTTCCTTTTCCTTAAAAAAAAAAGCTTATAATGGATCCATAGTCTGTGATAATATTAGAGATAACTATAAAGATTATAATATCCTTCTCAAATCTGTTTGCATTTTCAACTTGTATGATTGCATGAATTCATGAATTCCTGTTATAGTCTCTATTATAAAACATTAGCACTTTCTTTTAGTAATATTTCCTCTTAAAGCTTGAAGGGGCACCTTTTCCTGCGAATATTTTTGTACTTGTGGAGTAAGTTTAATTATCCTATCCATATTTGATGCTTGCCGTGACTTTATAAGTTAAAGCATATGAGGCTATTTATTTCCTCCTAGGCACCATGCTAGAATTTGATGCCCTTAGGTAAGTGGTTGAGCCTGGACGTGACCGTGTGCCAAAAGTTAGGATTCCTCCAGCTGTGGACAACTAAGGCTTACAGCCTAAAATTTTCTGTATACAGCTGCATTTTTTTCTGTAAAAACAACCATTCCTCAAGCTTAGAATAAATATTAACTAGCCACTCAATATAAACACTTAATTTTTAAGGAAAGATGAAATTTAACACAAATTTTAAAATATGTCTAGCCTTGAGGCCATTTAGTATCTTCCTGAACGCCCTTCAGTGATATGACAGTCAAATCTAATTCTGTTTCTGTTTAGTGCTTCACTAAATCTCTTCTTAGAGTCCAAAGACATTTGGAATTTACATGCATTTCCAATTCTGATTCTAGCTCTCTTTGTATATTGCCTTATTTTAGAGCAAGCCTTTGGGTGCCACCTTCCCAGCCCAAAGAAGTTTATCAAGATGTTTTCCTAAACAAAGGTAGCAATTATTTTCATTCTACCTCCCTAAGCTTTGTATTCAGCTTTGCAGTTGAATTCTCCAGTAACGCTGAAGAAACTGAAGTTGAACAGTTTTATGAAGACCCACAAGACCTTTTAGAACTAACACCCAAAAAAGATGTCCTTTTCATTATAGGGGANAGTCCATTTTGAAGGAGATCGGCCCTGGGATTTCTTTGGAAGCAATGATGCTAAAGCTGAAGCTCCAGTACTTTGGCCACCTCATGGGAAGAATTGACTCACTGGAAAAGACTCTGATGCTGGGAGGGATTGGGGGCAGGAGGAGAAGGGGACGACCGAGGATGAGTTGCTTTTGTCCTGCTTCCTTGAGTGTAGAGCATCCTGTTTGTCTTTTTTAAACCAGTTGGATCTTTGATGAATTTGTAATTTATTCTGATACATTGTCCTAGTGGATACTGAGTCTTTAACTTTACTCTTTTGTGTAATAGGCATTTGTTGCATTTAGGGTGGTCATAGTGGAAACTGGCACCATCCGTAGCTCTAAATGGTAATCCAGTCCAGTATTTTTGCCTGGAAAATCCCATGGACAGAGGAGCCTGGTGGGCCATGGTTCATGGAGTTGCAAAGAGTTGGACATGAGTGAGTGACTAACATACATAGCTCTAAAAGATGGTCCTGCTATTTTAGACCAGAGAGTTCCCATCCATCTCCTCACACTGATTTATTCAGATAAGCCAATCATTTGTTCAGGCATAAGTCAAATCATTGCATGTTAGGAAGTAGGCCAGGCTAACAGCTTGAGCCAATGAGACAGGAAGGGAGGTTGTGGAAGCACTCTGGAAAAGGAAGTTTCTCCTTTTTAGAGAGCTTCCAAAAAGGGCATTCCTCTTTCCAAAAAGGGCAGTCTGGTACGCAGATTTGAAGTTTGAACCTTGGGCGGTCATTTAGCCTTAGAATGAAGCTGACATCGCAGAAGTTAAAACCCAGAGATGGAAAAAGAAGACAAAAAACAAATTAAACAAAACCTCCCAGTGTCTTTCATGTCACTACTGAGCCACTACATCAAAGCAACCCTACAGTCTGCTCTATTTCTGGGTCTTCCAGTTAGATGAACCCTTTGTTGTATAAGGCAGTTTGGGTTAGGTCTTCAAATGCTTGCAATATAAAGAAGCCTGATACAGGGGTATATCAACAGAGATTTAACCTTATTTATTTATTTTTCCAAACAGATTGTCAGTTATGCTCATACAATTTATTGAGTAGTTCATTCTTTCCTCTGTGATGTGAAATGTCACTTTATCATAAACATTTCCATATAAAAATGATTCTGTTCTAAGCTCAGTATTCATCACATATATTAATTTAGCTGTTTCTGAATTAATACCGTGCTGTTGTAACTACTACAGTTTTATTTCATGTTTTGCCATCTGTATGGGCAAACCTTTCTTCATTATTCTTCTCTTCACCCTCCCCCCCAAGTTTATGAGCTCTTTTTATGTATTTTCTCTTCTCTTTGAACTTGAGAGTTAGTTTGCTCAATTAAATCTCAAGATTAAAAAAAGCTGTGTGTTCAGTGGGTCAGTCATGTCCATCTCTTTGCAACCCTATGGACAGCAGCTCGCCAGGCCNCCTTTCTTCATTATTCTTCTCTTCACCCTCCCCCCCAAGTTTATGAGCTCTTTTTATGTATTTTCTCTTCTCTTTGAACTTGAGAGTTAGTTTGCTCAATTAAATCTCAAGATTAAAAAAAGCTGTGTGTTCAGTGGGTCAGTCATGTCCATCTCTTTGCAACCCTATGGACAGCAGCTCGCCAGGCCCCTCTGTCCATGGAATTTTCCAGGCAAGAATACTGGAGTGGGTTGCCATTTCCTCCTCCAAGGGATCTTCAAACCCAGGGGTGGAAGCAGAGTCTCTTGTGTCTTCCGCATTGCAGGTGGATTGTTTACTGCTGAGCCACTGGGGAAGCCCATAAAAAACACTGGGATTGTTTTAAATTTACAAATTAAGTCTGGAGGTGACTGTGACCCTGGCCAATACTTTGATCACAGTCTTTTGAGAGACCCTGGGCAGAAGGGTGGGTCCTGGGAAGCTGCACCTGGGCTCCTCTCATATAGGATCTATGAAATAATAATGGAATAATTTGTTATGTAGCAATAGGTAACTAATACAGTCAGAAATTTATAAGTTAGGTTTATCTAGGTTTTCAATGCTCTCATTCTTTTTTTTTTTAATTAATTAATTTTGCTGCTTTGGATCTTAGCTGTGGTATGTGGGATCTAGTTCCCTGACTAGAGTTTTAACCACTGGACCACCAGAGGAATCCCTCGGTGCTCTTACTGTTGAATGACATTTTAAAAGATATTTTCAGTTTACCAAGTATAAATCTGTGGTATTCAGAAGATTCTCTCTTATTCTTCTCCACTTCATTTATGGCTAAATATAAAGAGATAATCCACCTTTGTCAGCAGTGACTTATTAGCAAGGTACCCTTAGGAAAATATTTCCTAATACCTTTTTATTCCAAAAGAGATTATAAAAACCATGGTAATCTTAATCTCTTTCTCAGTGAACACTGAAATTGAAATCATAGTTTAAATGCTTGAAGGAAATTAGGCATGTAAAAGTATTCTGTGGGTAATTATTGTAAAATGATTACTTCATTAAGCAAAAAATTACCTCTTGTAAGAGAATCATTCCCTTTGGAAAGAAATTCAAAAGAAGGAGCAAGGTAAGACTTTTAATGGGAAAACGCTATAGTTTCAGGGTGGGGGCCATACCTCATTGTCTGTGCTCAGCGACTTAATAAGTAAATGTTGATTGAAAGAATGTTTGATAGGGACAAAAATATTGAAGGCTGACTGTTCACAGTCTTTATCCCTCCTGATTCCCTGGTTCCCTTAAGGGAAGGGTCCTTCGTTTCTAGTCTCCCAGAACTATGTTGTGCTGACTAGAAGAGCTATGGAATCAAGAAAAGGAGTCAAATTATTCTCTGCAGGGTAGAGCTTGAAGTAACTCTCAAAGGAAGGAGAGGAAGGGTGAATGAGTATAACAGACTTAGGGCTTCTCTGGTGGCTCAATAGAAAACAATCAGCCTGCCAATGCAAGAGACATGGGTTTGATCCCTGAGTTGGGAAGAACCCCTGGAGTAGGAAATGGCAATCCACTCCAGCATTCTTGCCTGGAAAATCCCATGAACAGAGTAGCCTGGTGGGCTACAGTCCATGGGGCCTTTTTTTTTTTTTTTTAAAGCATTTTAAATACTTTATTTTTTTTAATACATAAATAATTTAATTAAAAAAATATAAGACTTACAGCAAAGAAACAAATCTATAATGGCAAATATTAAGGCAACAAAATATGAATAAGAAAAGGTGATTTTTAAAGCCAGGATCATTACCAATGACTCAAAATCATACAATGCATAAACTATGCCTATAGTCTACCGAATAATAACATAATAATAATATCACTTATAAAGAAAACAAAGTATAAGCATTCCAAAAAATCAAAGCAAAATAGGTATCATTTAAACATATATATATTTTTTTGATTACAGTTTCAATTTCCATGCTTGTAATGGGTCTGTTAAGATTTTCTATTTCTTCCTGGTTCAGTTTTGGAAAGTTGTACTTGTCTAAGAATTTGTCCATTTCTTCCACATTGTCCAATTTATTGGCATATAATTGCTGATAGTAGTCTCTTNTTTTTTTAATACATAAATAATTTAATTAAAAAAATATAAGACTTACAGCAAAGAAACAAATCTATAATGGCAAATATTAAGGCAACAAAATATGAATAAGAAAAGGTGATTTTTAAAGCCAGGATCATTACCAATGACTCAAAATCATACAATGCATAAACTATGCCTATAGTCTACCGAATAATAACATAATAATAATATCACTTATAAAGAAAACAAAGTATAAGCATTCCAAAAAATCAAAGCAAAATAGGTATCATTTAAACATATATATATTTTTTTGATTACAGTTTCAATTTCCATGCTTGTAATGGGTCTGTTAAGATTTTCTATTTCTTCCTGGTTCAGTTTTGGAAAGTTGTACTTGTCTAAGAATTTGTCCATTTCTTCCACATTGTCCAATTTATTGGCATATAATTGCTGATAGTAGTCTCTCCATGGGGACTTAAAAGAGTCAGACATGACTTAGGAACTAAATAACAACAACATGAAAGTTTAGGGAGAAAGCCTGGTAAAGAAGGCTTGTAGGAAGCTGTGCTTTGTTAATATGCCATGTGATTCCTTCCTCGGCATGTCCATGAGACTGTTCCTGTAAACCTACATCTTTCCAACTTTGTGAAGTTAGATTTGAGTTCAATTTTAAATGTATCACATGCTAAGACTGGCTTCAGGGTGGCTCAGTTTTATCACCAATTCTGTGTAAGTCTCGTTGTCCTGTTTCCCAGCGGTGTTTACTGCTTGCTGTCACCACTGCATATCTGTGTAGGAGGAGTCTTCTAGCTTCCCTGGCCTACAAGTAAGTAAACAAGTTTTCTTTTTTCTTCATTTGGTCAAGGCAAATTAGAAATCATTTGGAAACCAAAGGCCGGAATGAAAAGAAATTTAAAGAAGCAAAAATAAAAAAACAGAAATTGTGAAAGCATAGCACTGCTTAGTTCATTGAGAAGAAGTCCCCCATATTAATGTAACTAAAGGCTGACTATGGAAAGGGTTTAAGATGTGGAGTTTACCAGGTTGTATTGATCTGTTTCTTTTCCTTCCCTCTGTCCACATGTGTAGTATCTTAATCCATCATTGCTGTCTTTTTGAGAGATCTTTAGCTTGTTGAGTTTATATTTGGGTATAACAGAAGCTGATTTTCGCCTTATAGTGGATGTTTAAGGAGGGTGGGTTTTGTAAAATGGAAGGCATTTTTGTTTTGCTGAGCTCTAACCCTCATTAATGTGAACTACACACCTTTCTGAATGACAGAAATTAGATAGTTTATTACATACTCAGTTGAGCCATTATTTTACTCATATGACTATATATTCTATATTTTCAACCAAACCATATTCTTGGAGAGCAAGGGCTGGGTTTTCCTTATTTTCACCCTATAGGTCCTACTTATTGTGTTTACATAAAGCTACTATAGATAGATGGGTCTCAAAGTATAATCTGGGTAACTTTGAGAGTATTTGAGAGACTTTCAGTGGGTCAGTAAGGTCAAACTATTTTAAAAACAACACAGAAATATTTTTTGCCTTTTTTCACTCTCATTCCCTTATGAGTGTGTGGTAGTTTTCAAATGCTACATGACATGTAATGGAAAGTGTACTTGTGTACCTATGTGTTTTAAAAACGCCTCAGTTTTAAATTCTTAGTATCAGTAGATGTAACTCCAATAAACAAAGGCTGTTTAAGGTTCTCCACAATTTTTAAGAGTGGAGAGCAAAATGAGCCTGAGACCAAAAAGTCTGAGAACTGCCTGTGTAGAAAATTACATGCTAGACTGAAAATGGACTCAGTCTTATCTATCTTTCTTTTTTTTCCCTGAGTTTACAGTGGGGACTGAGATTCTTTGATATTATTCTGTGTATTCGTCAAGGTCCAACCTTAGAAACTCCAATATAGAAACTCTTATACAGAGAGCACACAGTTATTTGAATAGAGAATGTGTAATAATAGAAAGAATTATTAACTATAAGAGGGGATTGGAGTAACAAAGGATTGGTTGGTAAGAAGTAAAGAGAGCTCTGAAGAGTGTAGGAATAGCAGTAATCAGGAGCAGTACTTTGGGGGCTGAGATGGAGCCCCCGAAGAAGAAGAGGCCCCCAGGTTGAGAGGCAGACCTTGTTGGAGAGAGCACAGCTAAGCCTGACTGAATGGCAGAGAAGTTGTTTGGTGCCATGCTGGTGGAACTTGCTCAAAATCTGCCCTCTGGAATTTTCTGAAAAATCTTAGGCTGCTGGAGAAACAAGCCATAGTGAGGTGTCCTGCTGGAGGCACTCTGCAGAAAAAGTGCCTCAGGGAGGGAGCAGTTATGATGGAGAGGGAAACCTGTGGGCACCTAGGGCTGCTGCCTCCGTGCAGTAACAGGAATCAAGCGTTGGAAACACGGCATGTCCTGTAGGACCCAGGGGAGCTGTGCCTCCTCTACTCTGGTGCTGGAGCCACGGGAACACACAGCAACCAGGAAGGAAGACTTCTTTTGTAACGTCTCCCCATGGTCCTCCAGTGACAAAGCTTCATTTGTCTTACTACCTGATAAAGAAAAGGGCTTCCCAGGTGGTGCTAGAGTGGTAAAGAACCTTTCTACCCGTGCAGGAGACATGGCAACCCACTCTAGTATTCTTGCCCGGAGAATGCCATGGGCAGAGGAGCCTGGCGGGCTACAGTTCATGGGGTTGCAAAGAGTTGGACATGACTGAAGCGACCTACCACGCATGCACTGGTAGAGAAAAATATTTAAAGGCAGAGCAGGCAATGAAGGATAAATTTGGAACTGAGAGGAAATAAAATGATAAACGGCACACTCACTTTCACTTAAGATGTAGTTTATAAAGTGTCTGTATCTCCCAGTATTCTTGATGTTTTCTTTGTGTGGAAGTCTATTCATCGACTCCGCAAACATTTCTTCAGTGACTGTCCCACTCTGCTACGGCTGCTGCTAAGTCACGTCAACCGTGTCTGACTCTGTGCGACCCCATAGACAGCAGCCTACCAGGCTCCTCCGTCCATGGGATTTTCCAGGCAAGAGCACTGGAGTGGGTCGCCAGTGCCTTCTCCACTGTCACATTCTAGGGACTTATTTTTAGCAGATTCCTCCATCCTTTGTTAATATAGAGTCTCAATTTTGTTCTTTCATGCTCCTTGCCATAAGCTTCTGGGAAGGCTGGTCCCAGCCTCAGCTCAAAGCCCAGCCCCATGGGGTGAGTGGCGATTGGTCTACACAGGTATTTATCTATTTATTTGGCTGCACTGGGTCTTAGCTGCAGCGTGTGGGATCTAGTTCCTTGACCAGGGACTGAACTCGGGCCCCGTGCATTAGGAGTGTGGTGCCTTAGCCGCTGGACCACCAGGGAAGTCCCTACACAGGTTTTGTGACACCATTTTATTTCTCACAAATAGTTCTGTGGCATACTTCTGGTCAACAGGATATGAAGGAGAACCTGCAGGAGGGTTTTTAGAATAGACTTTTCCACCATCTTAAAAGTGGTATTCAGAAAGTGATAACTTTGCTGATGGACATTGTCATGTCTCCATGTGATGCCTGAACTACGTGGCCATTATTTGAGGGGAGGAGATAGCCTGAGGAAGACCCTGCAGTGCATGGTAGGGCAGGAAATAGAAGAAAATCAAAGAATTACTCAAACCTAGGAACATCGTCAGAGAGGGCGACGGCACCCAACTTCGGTACTCTTGCCTGGCAAATCCCATGGACGGAGGAGCCTGGTGGGTGACAGTCCATGGGGTCGCTGAGAGACGGACACGACTGAGTGACTTCACTTTCACTTGTCACTTTCATGCATTGGAGAAGGAAATGGCAACCCACTCCAGTGTTCTTGCCTGGAGAATCCCAGGGACGGGGGAGCCTGGTTGGCTGCCGTCTATGAGGTCGCACAGAGTTGGACATGACTGAAGCGACTTAGCTGCAGCAGCAGCAGCAGACATTTGATATGACAAGTATGGATAAGATATTGGGGAATAAGTGAAATAAATGAAATAAAAGTTTGATTGCTATGATCAAAAAGGATAGTGGTTGAATTCAAAGGCAACATGCTAGTTCCAGACGAACTGTAACATTAAATTAGAAAAGGGAAAACAGATCTTGAGAAAATGCTTTGTAAAGCTGCCTCTTGGAACACTTCCTTGCAAATAAAAAAGTTACATAATATATTTGAGCGGAGATTTCTTTTTGTCCCAAACTCTTCTTGGTAAGAAAGTTTAACAGTTGTTAATTAGTATTATTTTTCAAATAAATATAAAATTGAGAGAAAGAGTAATATAAACTTGTAGTTTCAGTCAATAGCAGCAACTAGTATGTCAAGGACAAATTAAAAAATTTTTTTAAATTATTTTTTAATTGAAGGATAATCGCTTTACAGAATTTTATTTTTACATTTTAAAATTAATTTTCTGTCAAACATCAACATGAATCAGTCATAGGTATACATATGTCCCCTCCCTCTTAAAAATATTTTTCTATCTGTAAAACATGGCAGTGTATGTATTCAGTGACAATAAATGCACTTTCATTATTCAAAGGAACTGGCTTCCAAATTGAAGCTTTCACTCCTCTTTCTTTTCCTTAGAGCAGGGATCTCAACATGATACAGGCCTGTGGCCTGTTAGGAACCACACCGCACGACAGGAGGTGAGCGGCAGGTGCGCGAGCCAAGCCTCATCTGTGTTTACAGCCACTTCTCAGGGCTCACATTCCCTCCTGAGCTCTGGCAGGTCAGTGGCGGCATCAGATTCTTACCGGAGCTTGAACCCTACTGTCAACTGCGCATGCGAGGGATCTAAGTGGAGCGCTCTTTATGAAAACCATCCAGAAACCGTCCCTTCCCACTCCGTGGAAAAATTTCGTCTTCCATGAAACCAGTCCCTGATGCCAAAAGCTTCGGGACTTCTTTCTTAGAGCACTTAGTTGGGAATTCTAATGAGTTGTTTACTAGCATAATTAAAGTATATACTTAATTTTGATTCCAGTTGGAAGCAGAAACAGATTATGCTGCTTTCACAGTTAAGTGAAGCTGAGCAATTCTTATCTAAATCTGAAAATTTCCAACAACTTTCATCTGTTCATGAACGCTGCTGCCTTGTATTTGCAGGTTAGATGATGATTTCTATGCTTTCCTTCTTGGAATCTTCAGACTGACTTTTCACATACAAAACAGAGACTTGAGGCAATTTTCTTTCTTTTTTTTTTTTCTGAGTAATTCAGGAGAAAAACAATCCTTTTATTCACTAATAAAGAACATGGCAGGCACCCTGGCCTTAGGCCTTAGCACTTACTGTTGTTCCCTTGGCCTCACCCTTCTCCGACAGCAATCTCCGAGGCTCTCCTCTCACTTCCTCTTCAGTCACCCTCTCATTAAGGCCTTCCCTGGCTGCTTTTTCTAAATTTCACGCTTTCCCTCCACTTTATATTCCCTTTCTCCATTTTATTTTTTTTTTCTTACCAGTTCAGATGTACAAACTGGATTTAGAAAAGGCAGAGGAACCAGAGATCAAATTGCCAACATCCGTTGTATCATAGAAAAAGCAAGAAAATTCCAGAAAAACATCTACTTCTGCCTCACTGACTATGGTAAAGTCTTTGACTGTGTGGATCATAACAAACTGTGGAAAATTCTTAAAGAGATGGGAATACCATACTACCTTATTTGCTTCCTAAGAAACCTGTATTCAGATCAAGAAGCAACAGAACCAGACATGGAGCAATGGACTGGTTCAAACTGGGAAAGGAGTATATCAAGGCTGTATATTACCATCCTGCTTATTTAACTTCTATGTAGAGTACATCATGCGAAATACTGGGCTGGATGAAGCACAAGCTGGAATCAAGATTGCTGGGAGAAATATNAGATCAGGTGGTCTGGTATTCCCATCTCTCTCAGAATTTTCCACAGTTGATTGTGATCCACACAGTCAAAGGCTTTGGCATAGTCAATAAAGCAGAAATAGATGTTTTTCTGGAACTCCCTTGCTTTTTCAATGATCCAGCAGATGTTGGCAATTTGATCTCTGGTTCCCTAAGTATATCTCTTCTCACTTACATTCCTTTCCCATCCACTCGAGGGTTGTCACTGTTGTGAATTGGGTGTTTGTCATTCCCATACATGTTTTTAATTCCCATACATGTCTTTAAACTTTTAGTTTATATATATATAAACTGTTGTTTATGTATATCTGACATAGCATCAGGCCTTGATATTAGGCCGAGCTTTGTCACTGACTTTGAAAGTTGCTTCTTTGGGTATCATTCTCCTCTGGGAGTTGGAGATTCCAGTGTACAACCAGGTCTGAGAAACTAGTGCCTAGATGATCTGGAAGGCCCCTTTTACCTTCGCAATATTGATTTGCTCTCCTCAACAAGGCCCGTGTTAACACAGTGATAGGGCTGACCACATCTTTTGCCTAATTCGAGGATCAGAATGGCTTTTAGATCCTCCAGATTTCCTTAATACCTCATCATAAGGTCTTCAGATGTCCTTATTAAAATGAAGTCCCTCTGGGAAGGGATGTATCACTAACTCAATGGACATGAGTTTGAGCAAGCTCTGGGAGATGGTGAAAGACAGGGAAGCCTGGTGTGCTGCAGTCCATGAGGTCGCAAACAGTTGGACATGACACAGCGACTGAACAACAACTGGGAAGGGAAATGGTTGTCAGTTATCAGTATTTTGATAGATTGAGTTTATCAGAGTTCTGTTTAGGGGAACTTCTAGATGACAGAAAAATGAACACAGAATAGGTAAGTTTTGATAGTTAGAGAGGGAAGTGACCAAACATGGGCTCTTCTCCAGGTGGAACATTCATAGAAGGGGAGGTGGATCTCTGTGATAGGTGGGGACCATGAGAACTCTGGTTGCTGGAGGGTACTTGTCAAACAGAGGATAGAAAATCATTGTTGGAGAGAAATCCTTTACCCGATAAGCCTGGTCCCTGATGGGTTATAGGATTGATAGTTATTTAAAGTTTAAAATTCATTGATTAAGGTTATACTTAGAGGACAAGTTGGATTGAAATAGTGAAAATATTGGAAGGATAATGAGAAAACTGCTGAAGCATATGTACTCTCAAGATAAGAAGAGTTCTTTGATTTAAATTGGTGAAAGCTTCCAGCTTCAGTGGCAGGCAAGTGGAGGAGGTGTTCAAGTAGTTCAGTGGGAAAAGAATCCAGCAAACAGTGTCCCTTTGCATTAATGACTTGGCCCCAAAGCATATTTGTCCTCCCTTTGGCTTTTCTTGGTTAATTTGGGGTGGCTCCAACTCCATTAGAATGGATTTAGGCCCTATAGATGGGAACAATCAATTGGGTCTTCCTTTTTAGAGAGGAGTATGACAGCCTCTGGAGCAGTTTTTGGTGAGCAAACTTTAGTTGTGCGTTAAGACAGGAGATAAACTCAGTCTTTTAGTCAACTCTCGGCAATGATTATGCATTGTTCTTTAAGGGGCTGAGATATAGCATATATTGGCACTGAAGAATATGTTAGGATGTAAAGAAAAAGGTAAATGTATGTTAAACACAGCTAGTTTTGAAATTCGTTTTCCTGAAATAATCCCAGAAAATTTCAGTGCTCATTCCAGAAATGTGTACTAGTAAAGCTTTAAAGATAATGGGTTTAAATTGAGCACTCCTTGTTTGGTTGTACGGGGGAAAGTGCTTAGAATTTAGTTTTTCTAGTTTCAGAAAAGTCTGTGTAGAATTAGAGATACTGTCACTTCAGCCCATCATATATTATTATTATTATTTAATATTGATGATGAGACTCCAAAGCAGAAATTTCATGAAATGAACTACATTTAATATTCTCTGATATTTTTCTATTTTCTGTTTTTTTCTAGTTCTTTGAAAAATTGCTAGTCATGACCCACCAAATTTTCATGACCTATTAACCAGTTGTGAACTGAGGTTTGAGAAACCTTCGTTGGTGTATATAGTTGTGACAGTGAGGAAATTGATTGCGTTTCCAGCACTATTCCTCATACTTCAAAGCTTGATGATGGCATTGCCAAAGGAATCCAGAGTGGTATCATTGTAACAAGACATACATACAATAGAGCTATTCTTTGTAAAACAAAAAGGAGGGAGGTGAAGGAGAAGGAGGAAACCATTATTTAAAAACAACTGTATTTTGAACACTGTGTCTATGTCCCAGTTAAGGTATGGGAAAGTGGAAAATGATTATGCTTGGCATCTGACAGGGTTTATAAAGGAACATATTCCCTGGTGGCTCAGTGATAGAGAATCCACCTGCAGTGGATGAGACGTGGGTTCGATCCCTGGGTCAGAAAGATCCCCTGGAGGAGGAAATAGCAATCCACTCCAGTATTCTTGCCTGGGAAATCCTGTGGACAGAGGAGCCTGGGGGTTATGGTCTGTGGAGTCTCAAGAGAGTTGGACATGACTGAGTGACTAAAACAACAACAATAATACATGAAGGTTTCTTGAAGGTAAAGGCTTTTTTGCCTTCTGATGTAGAATGACCCTGTACACTGGAAATATCCCGCTGTAATTATGATAACCTCAATTTCTGACTCCGTACCAGCTCCACCCTTTCTGTCTACCCGAAAGGTCTTTAGATTTTTTTTCTTCTGAAGTGAACATTTATACTATCTGATAGACGTTTTCTTTTTTAGTTGTCTCAAGCTTCTTGTTATGGTTTTATTTGAATTGCTTCATGCGTCAGGATTACTCTAATTTTCCAAAGCTTTTAGCTTATAGTGTAGAACAAAGATTGTATATTTGAAATGTCTTATTACAACTGTTTTTTCTACATGAATCTCAAGTTGCATAAATGAAAGTAACAAATATGTAAACAGACATGTATGAAAGTTAATAAGTCCATTGCTTGTGTGCCATGAAATTAAGGTGCAGATTACCTTGAACTTCTTTAGAGTACCTCAAAAGATATATCTTAAAACATGACTCTTTAGCAAAACGAGAAAGCTGTCAGCATTAGTGATAATTAATATAGGTGTGCACATGTAGTTCTGTATTAATCTATAGACTTTGTATAATACCAGACATCTTAGTAACGAGGTAAAATGGAGTAAATTTTTCGGATACGTTGTTATAAGTATTAGTATCTTGATACACACACAAAAATTGGGGAAATCGTTGAGCGTATATTATTTCTAAAGATGAGATAGTTTCTTTAATTCAAAATATAAAGTGTTATTCTCTGTCCGGGTCTTTTCTTTTTTTTTTGTTTTCTGCTTTAGCGTTGCTTTCTGTATCTCTATCTTTTTTTTAAAAGTTGAAGTGTAATTAATTTATAATGTTATATTAGTTTCAAGTGTCCAGCAAAGTGATTCAGTTATACACACACATACAGACACACACACACACACATATATTCTTTTTCGGATTCTTTTCCATTATAGATCATTACAAGATGCTGAGTATAGTTCTCTGTGCTGTACAGTAGATCTTTGTTGTTTACCTAGTTTATATATAGTAGTGTGCGTATTTTAATCCCAAACTCCTGATTTATCTACTCCTCCATCCCTTTGGTAACCTTAAGTTTGTTTCCTCTGAGTCCATTTCTGTTTTGTAAATATGTTCATTTTTTTTTAGATTCCACATATAAGTGATATCATATGATATTTGTCTTTCTCCATCTGACTTACTTCACTCAGTATGAGAATCTCCAGATTCATCTATGTTGCTGTGAATGGCACTATTTCACTCTTTTTATGACTGAGTAATATTCCATTGAATATATGTACTGTATTTTCTTTATCTAGTCATCTGTTGATGGACATGTAGGTTACAGGTCATGTTTTCACTTTTAGAGTTTTTGGTTTTCTGAAATTGTGGGACCTAGAGTTCTGTGATTGAAAAGGAATGTAAGTTCAGATTATTTTTGTGATTTAGGTGAACGTTTTACATATTTGAAGAAATTAAAGAGAATAGGCAGTTAATTTTCTTGACTCTCTGTCTCTAGCCATTTTATTTTTCCTGTCTGCCAGGTTGCCCCATTCTGCTGTTTCTTTTTAAAAACTGACTTTCTTTACTTACCCGTTATTGCTCATGGCACCAATTGGTTGTCCCTTTGAGTTCATTAATTTGCTCATTTATTCATATATTTAGTAACTGCTAATTAACTACCTTTCAAATGCCAGGTGTACATGGTTAAATGCGACAGATGAAATCTTTGCCCTCGAACATACACTTTAGTTGGAGCTGGGCTGTGAGGGAGAGAAGTAGTATATATTGTTGAGGAAAATGGTGGAACCTGCTTAATAGGGTAGTTGAAGGAGGTTTCCTAAGAAGGTAGTACTTAAGCTGTCAACATGAGGTTGAGAAGTACTCTGTGTGAGTGTCTGGAAAGAGTATTCCAGGCAGAGCAAAAAGCTATGAGAAGGCCTGGAGGTGGGAAGGAGTTTACAGTGTAGTGTATGGAAGGAATTGAAGTAAGGCCAGGGTGGCTGTGTCGTAGAATGGAAGAAAGTAGTTGGAGAGGAGGTCAGAGAGATGGGCAGGGATTCCGTGCTGCAAGCCATGGAAAGGAATTTGGATTTAAGTCAGTATAGTGGCTGTCACTAAAGGGTTTTAAGTGGAATTTTAAGCAGTTTGTGTCTTTATAAGAGCACTCTTATTGCTTGGGTAGGATAAATTGTAGACGGTTAAGAATAAAATCCACTCCGATGGCTCACTGGTAACGAATCTGCCTGCAGTGCAGGAGAGCCAGGTTCAATTGATCCCTTGGTGGGAAAGATTCCCTGGTGAAGGAAATGGGAACCCACTCCAGCATTCTTGCCTGGGAGATCCCATGGACAGAGGAGCCTGGTGGGCTGCAGTCCATGGGGTCGCAAAGAGTTGGACACGACTAAGTGACTGAACACACACACACACACACACACACACACACACACACACACACGAATAAAAGCAGGGAAACAAGTGAGAAGGCCATTGATGTAGTTCTTGGTTAGAGATGGTGAAGTCCACAGAGAGAAAGAGAAGTGGTCAGATTTAAATTATGTTTTGGAGTTAGAAATGAAAGACTGGTAAATCAGATGTGGGGAATAAGGAAGGAGGAAACAATTCTGGCTCCTGGGATTTGGATTTGGACAACTTGGGGGATGGTGAAAGACTGGGAGAGGAACAGGTTAGTTATCTATATATTCACTTCCTTAGAATTCCAAACTCCCAGGAATGTGAATCTGTTTTGGCCCAAAATGTTGATATTAGGTGGTTCCCTCAGAAGAGAAAATGTGTAGGGAGGAAATGATGAGCATGGATTTCTTTCTTCAACCTCTTGCTTTCACCGCATTAGACTAGAGAATGGGAAACAAATCAAGCCTTTGTTAAGTATTGAAATGTTCGAGTGACCTGATATTTAAGAAAAACCTTAGGGTACCCACTCTAGTATGCTGGCCTGGAGAATTCCATGGACTGTAGAGTCCAAGGGGTCGCAAAGAGTCGGACACGACTGAGCGACTTTCACTCTTTTACTGCAAAATGAAACATCAGTAAAAAACAAATGTATAGTTTGACGAATTACTATAAGGTAGGCACCCGTATAATCACCAGTCAGGTTAACAAACAGAGCTTTGCCACCCTCTCAAGAAGCCCCTTTTGAGTGGTCCATGCCAATCATAGCCACCTTTCCCCACATGTAACCATTATCCTTACTTTTATGATTAAAAACTTGAATGTGCATTGCTGGACACTGTAGGTTAGTCTTGCCAATTAAAAAATAGTTTCTATATGAGTTGTTTTTAATCTTTAGATTGGTCCTCTATCTTTTCTGTTCTCATTTTCCTGTTGAAGACCCAGACTGTTTGAATTATTTCCTGCAGCCTGGATCTTGCCGATTGCTTGCTCAAAGCGCAGTTCAGCACATTCATTTGTCCTCCATATTTCCTGCAGATGGGCAGCTGGATCCAGAGCTCAAGTCTGGATCCAGGGCTCAAGTCAGTCCCTTAGGCATCATAATAGGTGGTGTTGTCAAGACTGTATGAGTCACTTAATGTCTAGTTGCCTCTCTTTTTTGTGATGTTAGCAGCTGTTGATGGTTAATACTTATTTCTGTTAATTTGTTGGGAGTTGCAGAATGGTGAAATAGAAAATACACCATTTTGTTTTCAATTATTAGTTGGAATGGTTTTTTAAAGAGTCACTTTTCTTAGCTTCTGTTTGGTTAGCCAGTGGTATAGTATGTAAAGGAAAGGCAGGATAAATGCTTGATTCTTTCCCTTTATTTACCCATTTTTAAGATAATGAAGCAAGTCCCTGTTTTCCTCCAAAGGGGACTCATTCCTTTTTTTTTTTTTTTTTTTTTTAAAAATGCCATTTTGAGCTGATAGGTATACACATATTTGATGGATTTAATTCATTGCATTTACTTTTGCTGCAGCTCAGAGTGTCCCATCTTTGATCAGTAGGAATCCCTTTAAGCGACAATATGACCCGCATGGTCTTTGGAGAACTTCTTTGCTCTCTGCTGTGATAAGACATTGAGGACTCGTCTTGTTCATCTTTTGTCCCAGATCTGGAATCAACTTGTACAGTAAGCCTACTTTTAGTGAGAGATGGTATTTCAAGACCCTAACCTGGCCACTAATATGATGTTATTTTAAAATAAGAGTTTTATTTCTAGATAGGAAACCTGACTCGTTTTTTCATATGGGCTAATCTGTCAAAAAATGTGAGATAGCACTGGCAGTTTTACACTTTTTCCTGGATAATATCCACCATGCATTTGTGTTTGTAAGTTTGAGTCAGAAATTGGACATGTGTAGACAGATTTCTGTGGTAGAGACTTTTTAAAGTGGACCTTTTATCTTTGTCTTCTCCCTGTCTTAGTCTGGTTACCATGTGACCCACTGTTATCCTAGTATCTAGCCTCACTTTTTTCTTACCTCTAAATGTTTCAGGTGACCTAGTTTCTTCTTTTCTTAAATGAGAAAAGGAAAATAAAAGACTCTAAGGCAGATAACACTGCTAGTGACCTGATCGGATTTCAGGCCTTACTTTTAAGGTAGACCTTTTAGCATACTTTGTCTTGTGTGCATACAAGTATACCTATTTAAAAACAAACAACATTCAAGGACATCTTGATGCTGCTTCATAAATCCAGCCCTAACTGACTGTAGTATGGTGAATTGCAAAATGAAGCACATCCAGATATTAAATGCCACGTTACTGCCTTTTACTTTTGTTATTAACACCTCTTATTAAGTTTTATTGTGCTTTTGAATAAGTAAAATGAGATATTTGTTTCAGTGACATAGTTGGTAAATTACATTTGCCACTGTGTTACATAATCATAGATAAAATTAGTTTTGATGTAATTGCTTAAAAGACATTAGGTTGCACTTAAAAGTTGCTGTGTGAATTAGTCCATCATTGCAATCAAATAGCAGCCAGTAACCATTTTCCAATGATATTAAATAATGTCTGTTCAAACGTTTTTAATAATTAGTGAAATGGAAGGGATTAGACAGAAATGATTGCTCTGAATAGAATTTATAGTTTATATAATTCTTAAGAATTATTAAAAAAAAGATGAAATTAAACAATGGAATTTCATAAAAATTCCAGTGGAAACTTGAAAATATATGTACTCATTAGCTCTTGAGAGGAAAGTATTTTGATAATTTTCTTTTCCTGGTGGATTGAGTTTTCCTTCTGTACATTTGAGTCTCGTTTATACTTCCAAGGTCTTTTTTTCTAAAAGAATTCAAGTACGAGGCCAAGATAAGAAAATGGAATCACTCCACCCCTTTATATACAGACTTGCAGCACTTGATTAGTCAGCTTTAGTGTTCATAAAAAAGTCATGTGATGTAAAACAGTTTCCCAAAATAGTGATGTAGTGATAACTTTAAAGGATTAAACATTACTGGGAAGTGTGATGTATTATGTAATAGATTTTCCAAATAAATGAAATAAATCACTTCAAGCATTCTACTCTTAAAATATTTTTAAAACAGTTTTAAAACAACCAGTTTTGATGGAAATTCATTTCAAAGTGAGGACACGTGACCCAGTCTTCTGAGACAAATCATTTGCTTTCTTGATTACTTAATATTATTTAAAAATAAATTTTAGTTCATAAAAAACCGTAATAAAATCTATGGAGCTGTTCATAGTTTATGGAAACAGTCAAGGGTGCTGTTTTGGTGTGATGGAAGCTTTGTTGCTGCGTATAGCTGTTTCCTGCCCCCCACCCCCAAGTCTGTAAACGGCAGCTTAGAAATAGTGATCTGACCTAACACTAGCTTTCCCTTTCTCAAAGTAAATGCTCTTTGTTCAGTTTTTGCTTACCAAAGACCTTTTTCTCTTCTGGGTTCGGGTTCATAGTAAGTGTTAATCATCTTTTGACTAAGCAATTATTGTGCAGTGAAGGAGAGCAAAATTCTTCAAACTTTCCTAAATTTCTAAAATTTAGCATGAAAATAACTTTTTTTTTTTGCATCAAAAAAGAACTGATTTTACCTTAAAACCCTCACAAAACTCCCAAGTTAAACAAATTCCTGTCATTTTGGAGCATTGCTTAGATTTTGAGGACTCATGGTATTACCAAACTGAATTGATGTTTCAGAGGTATATTTGTATACAAATAGGACTTCCCAGGTGGCTCAGTGGTAAAGAACCTGCCTGCCAGTGCAGAAGCTACAGGAGACACAGGTTTGATCCCAGGGTTGGGAAGATTTCCTAGGGGAAGAAGTGGCAACCCACTCCAGTGTTCTTGCTGGATAATCCCATGGACAGAGGAACCTGGAGGGCTACAGTCTACAGTGTCACAAAGAGTCGGACTTGACTGAGCACACACACGCACAAACACACACACACACACAAATACAGTAAAGTTGCATTTGTAGTAGTTTATTTTTAATTTCTGTGGGTGAAATATTTAAGCTGTTTATCTTTCTTATGATTGATCTTTTTTGTCTGTTAGATACAGCTTTAATTTTAAAATTTTATTTTTATTTCTTAGGAGAAAACTTCAAACAGGTGAAAATAATCCCAATTTTTAAAAAAAAAAAACAAAAGGAATTTTCACAAAGCACCCAAATCATGAACTATCTCTCAGTTTCCTCCCCTTAATTTATTTACAAAGAACCTCAGAGAAATACTGAGAAGTGGTTTCCTATGTGCCCTAGTTGTGTAAGTAGTCAAATGCGATGAGAAATCAAGCGAAACAGTGTCCATCTCTGCAAACAGCTGAAAGCAGCCACTGTCCCACAGGTCGCCCCATACTTCTCTTCATGAAAGCCTAGGAAAATNTTAATTTATTTACAAAGAACCTCAGAGAAATACTGAGAAGTGGTTTCCTATGTGCCCTAGTTGTGTAAGTAGTCAAATGCGATGAGAAATCAAGCGAAACAGTGTCCATCTCTGCAAACAGCTGAAAGCAGCCACTGTCCCACAGGTCGCCCCATACTTCTCTTCATGAAAGCCTAGGAAAATTATCCAGAAGTCAGAGTACAGAACTCACTGAATGATAGAAATATTAGTATTGTTAGAGTTTAAACTTTCCTTGAATTTAGACTTTTATTAATTTGGTTATTACACCTTTAATTAATGTATTAATGTTTGGAATTGTTGCAGTTAATTCTAGTGTTCTTCTAGGGATGGAAGCAAGGAGCTGAGAGTGTGTAGAGAATAAATCTTTATAGTTTATTTTCAGAATTTGAGGTGTGGGGAAAGAAATGAGGAATAAGACATAAGAGTAAATACAGTTTTTAAGTGTAGGTAGTCTCTTTAGCACAAGTCATAGTGGATTTTTTTTTTATATGCCAGGTTCATGAGTAGACCTTGGGAAGTTTCATGTGGATGTCTCCTCTTTTATTGTTAACAGTTAAAGATTCTGTTTCCTTTTTTAGTTCTCAAATCTAGGTATGGTTGTTGAGTGTTTAAAAATCTGTTTTGGTGGGATGTGAGTTATGTTGAAGCATTTTTAGATGTGCTGTTTTATGTTGTCTGCATTTTCTGGATTTATATTTTTTGAAAAATGAGTTAATAAGAAAGTAAATGCACTAGCATGTCTTTAGGGCTGGGGAGTGTTTCACAGTGTTTGTCAACTTCATAGAGGTTTGTCATAAGAAATTAAAGGGAATCATGCCACTTTCACGTTGAGGGTAAGTGAAAAAATTCTTAGAAATTAAAAATGAAAGACTCCAAGGGTGAAGGAAGGGGAAAAATCTTAACTTCTTCTTTAAAGTCCTTTGCCAGGAAATTATAATTTTAGAGTACTTTCGGGCAGAGCGCCCAAGCTGAGAGGAAATGGTTTGATAGAGTTGAAAAATGAGACTTTCATTTAATTATGAAGTCCTCTATCCATTGTAGACCATTTATTTTTTGAGTTGGATTTTAGTTTGTTCTAATGCCACTAAATTAACTAACCCCTCATAAATTTTCATACAGTTTTAAAAAGTAAATATACTATGAGATCATCAAATTATATCTGTCTTACTATTTAAGAAGTGATAATTGCTAGGAAAACATTTGAGAGCCAGAACTTTAGAGTCAGGTAGACCATGGTTCTCGGAGAAGGCAATGGCAACCCACTCCAGAACTCTTGCCTGGAAAATCCCATGGATGGAGGAGCCTGGTGGGCTGCAGTCCATGGGGTTGCGAAAGGTCGGACACCACTGAGTGACTTCACTTTCACTTTTCACTTTCCTGCATTGGAGAAGGAAATGGCAACCCACTCCAGTGTTCTTGCCTGGAGAATCCCAGGGACAGCAGAGCCTGGTTGGCTGCCGTCTATGGGGTCGCACAGAGTTGGACACTACTGAAGTGACTTAGGAGCAGCAGCAGCAGACCATGGTTCTAATCTTAGTTCTGCCATTTCCTGATGCAATGGTGGGTAAGTTACTTAAGCTTTTTAAGTCTCGGTATACTCACTGATAAAGTGGAGGTGATAATAGTACCTTCTCTTTGGGTTTTGTGAAGATTAAATGAAGTCTCAAAAAATTACGCAGAAGTCAGAGTACAGAACTCACTGAATAATACAAATGTTAATGTTGTCAAGAGTTTAAACTTCCCTTATGTTAGACTTTTATTAATGTAGCTATACTTTTAATCAGTGTATTGTTTGGGATTTTTACAGCTAAGTTTAGTATTTTTCTAAGGATGGGAGTGAGAAGTTCTGAGTGTACAGAGACTAAATCCTCATATTGTATCTTCACAGTTTAAATGTAGGGAGAAAATGATTATAAGTAAGTGATTGGTAAAACATTTACCTCTGAAGAGTTTCTGAGGTGTTTTAGAGATGTGTCTGGCATTGCTGACGTCTTTTGAAGAAAGACGCAGTTTTCCACTGGAGTGCCAGGGAATTCCCACCTTTGAGGGTTCATTGTGTTTGTCGTTAGCCTGAATAGAAAGGCCTTTAAGGTTGATTTTTTTAAAGAAAGCATTTGAATGCATTTTGTTTGGTATTATATTTATTCAGTTAGTGCTAAGTGTGAAGTGGACCCTGTTGCTAAGCCCCAGTAAGCAATCATGCTAGGTAGGGTTCAACCCCTGGTAAAATTGCACGTGTCTTAATGAAGAAGAGGGCCTGGCTAGAGTGCAAATTCAGCAGCAGAGAGAAAACTCCCATACAGTCTTCAAGTGCCAGAATTACGTTTTGGATCTGTTGAGCCAGTTCTCTGGTGGGGGCCAGTACTAGTGCTTGGGTTTCCAACTGTTGCAGGATGGAAATAGCAAATGTGGCTTGTCTTGCCAGTACCTGACTGAGCTTGAGCAATTGCGTCATATGCTTTAATACATGGAATAATAGCTCTCTGCTGAATAGCTGATGGCTTCTCAGAATCGTAAGCATAGATGCCCTGAAGAAGAAATTTTTAAGTTCATATCATCAGAGTTATCAACAATCCCATTCCAGTTGCTCCTGATGACACCGTTAGGGTCCATTCCTTCTGGGCCGCCACATTCTCTGTTAAAATCTGCAGAGCCACCAGACATAATCCAAAGAACGACTCAGTGCCCAACTGAAAGCAGCAGTACAACCGTAACATTAAAGAGGTGGGTCAGAGGATAAAGCGTCTGCCTGCAGTGTGGGAGACCTGGGTTCAGTCCCTGGGTCGGGAAGATCCCCTGGAGAAGGAAATGGCGACCCACTCCAGTATTCTTGCCTGGAGAATCNGCAGCAGTACAACCGTAACATTAAAGAGGTGGGTCAGAGGATAAAGCGTCTGCCTGCAGTGTGGGAGACCTGGGTTCAGTCCCTGGGTCGGGAAGATCCCCTGGAGAAGGAAATGGCGACCCACTCCAGTATTCTTGCCTGGAGAATCCCATGGACGGAGAAGCCTGCTGGGCTACAGCCCACAGGGTCGCAAAGAGTTGGACATGACTGAGCTACTTCACTTTCACTTTCTTTCACTCGTAGTAATACCTATAATGTAATCAGTAAAATACAGAGAAATTTGCCAGAAAGGAAAAAGACGTGGAAAATGACAGAGCTGAAATGAGGTAGAAGGTGCTCTTTGAAGGCGGAATCTCTCTTTTCTCAAAGCCGGGAGTTTTTTCCTCTGTTGCTGAATTTGCACTCTAGCTGGTCCTCGTCTTCATAGTTTCCTAAGAGATCTAGAGAGCCTGTCCTAACTGTTCTTCACTAAGGAGCTAGCTCTAGCAGTGCCGAAAGCCATTCCCTTGTGTTTCTGTTTACATGTCTCTGGCCAAAAGAACCCAAATAAAAATGGGCAAAAGATTGGAATAGACATTTCCCCAAAGAAGACCTGGTAGAAGACTGCTTTTTCCCACTGTGTTGGCAGTGACGTAATAGGTTATGTTCTTTCCTACTTTATGAGATAGAAAGTCAATTGACAGAAAAGCCAGACTGTATTTTCAGTTATTTATTCGAAAAAGATAATTCTAGGGTATGTCTGCCAAAGCATGTAATAAACTGTATCTTGATAGCTCCATGAGAGAGATATCTTGGGGGTGACTTGCTCTCCACAAAATTCACCGGCACCTGAGAGAGTGCATATTCTAAAGGACTCAGTCTTGAATAACTTGTTTTGGATCTGTGGTTAAAAACATTTATGATGAAGTTCTGAGGTGTTAAAAACCACAGTATGTCAAGTACAGATGAAATTATACTCATTATATTGTGTTTGCCAAGGCAGGAAAATAGGAAAATGTATTTGTGTGTGTGTCTATTTTAAATTGGCTTCTAATTACGAGGTTTTCTTTTCTATCTGGACGGGCTTTAAAAGCTGATGATATGAAAATTAAAATTATACCATAAACTGAAATGATCAGTTTTCATTTAAAATCAAACATGAATCGTTTACCAAAGTAAATCGTGTGTTTTCACTTGACAAATATGCCAGAGACCATCTTTTTGCCTCATTTAAATTAGTAACATTTCAGTTGTTCCACATGTTGAGAAAATAAGACATATGGACTAATAGAAAATTCTCATTAAGCTTTTACTGGATTCACTTGGGGAACCTATGACTTGTTTGCTCAAAGTGAGCCAGTTTGCAAGCCTACTTTAAGAAAATAATTCTAACTCCCAAAGAACTAAATGGTGGTTAGATTACCTTTTGGCTTAGTAATAAAGATTTGTTAGTAGAATGCTCTCTGCATCACTGTGTTCATGTGTGTGGCTCATCTTGAGCTACTTTGTGCTTCCTTGTCCACAAAGGACAGGAAGCACAGGGCAACATTGTGATGTTTCGGAAAATTTAAGACTGACTTCTTTTTCTGGTAGGGATATACTCTTATCTTTCTTACTGGTATCTTTCTTTGTTGTTGTTCAGTTTGTCAGTCATGTCTGACTCTTTGTGACCCCATGGAGTGCAGTGTGCCAAGCTTCCCTGTCTTTCAGTATCTCCTGGAGTTTGCTCAGTGTCTATTGAGTTGGTGGTTCTATCCAACCATCTCATTCTCTGCTGCCCACTTCTCCTCTTGCCTTCAGTCTTTCTGAGTATCAGGATCTTTTCTGAAGAGTTGCCTGTTCATATCAGATGGCCAGAGTATTGAAACTTCAGCTTCAGCATCAGTCCTTCCAGTAAATATTCAGGGTAGAGTTCTTTTAGGATTGACTGGTTTGATCTCCTTGGCAGTCCAAGGATCTCTCAAGAGTCTTCTCCAGCACCATAATAGGAAAACATCCAATTCTTTGGCACTCAGCCTTTTTTATGGTCCAGCTCTTGCATCCGTACGTGACAGTATGTTTCTGCTCTTCTCTTCTTTTCCTCATTAGCCCCTTCTTATTTTTATTTTATTTTTTTTAACCCGGCCCATGTCTACATTCATTCTTTTGCCAATATCTTTAACTTCCTTGTCTCATTGGTCTTCTGTAGCATCTGCCTGGCAAAAGGCCAAATTCTGCTTTTCTGCTTTCTCCTTGCCTACCTTAAGACTTCTGAGCAATGCTGACGGGAACATGAAACCTTGAAGATTGCCACTGGTATTTAACCTCAGCAAGAGAAAGATTGCCATGGCCTCTAACCTCAAGAAGGTCTCTGGGCTATCTAGTAGTCCTGTTGAGCTTTGTGAGATTTATTATTTTGTTTTTGTTCTCCACTCTGGCCATTTCAGATATGGTTCTGTGTCTTCAGATCTCTGATTTTGACTTCCTCACAACAGATGAATATTCCTCCTACTTCATAAAACAAATAGAAGCCAATATATGAGAACTCACTCAACTTTCTGTCATCAGCCTCCTGTCTTACCTGTAACTCTGCCTGTCTTTACCTCTTGTTGTAATATGAGAGGTTAGTATCTCCAACCCTCCAAGGTGAAGGCACCCCTGTCCACCTGTGCTTTGGGTAATTTCATGTAGCCTTTTCAGGGACAGGCTTTAGTAGTTATTTCTTATCTCTTTATTTTCAACTTTTTCTTATTTTACTGATTCATTCCCAACAGCATTTATGCTTATTCAGGCATTCCTGATTTTTTTTTTTTTTTTTTTGCTTGTTTGGCTTTATCTTCTTTTTTCAACTCATGTCGTCAATCACTTGTCCTTTTCAGAAACTTCTAGTGTAGAGTGAGTCGTAGTTGTCTCTACATCTTCACTTTGTTCCATTATCTCAAACCACTGCAGTCTGGCTTCTGCCTCTGCTGTTCCACTTGAGTGGAACAATTCATTGCTCTTGCTGTGATCACCAATAATTTTCTTTACCCCTACATTTACTGTTTTGGTAAATTAATGTTATTTAGGTGTAATTTGCATATACTAAATGCACCCTTTTTGTCTGGCTTTTTGAGCTTGGCAATAATGATTTTGAGATATATTGAGGATATTAAATGTATTAGTAGTTTGTTATGTTTTACTGCAGTGGAGTAGTTGTCCAGTGTATGGATTTACAATAGTTTGTTTATTCATCCACGGGTTGCTGGATGTTTGGATTTTTTTGGTCAGTGTTTGGTTAGTTTGAATAAGACAGCAGCCTTATTGAATATTTGTATTTAAGTCTTTGGTGGACAAACATTTTCATTTTACTGGTCAGTACCAGGAGTGGAATTGCTGGGTTGTATAAGATCGTGTCCATGAGTTATAAGAACTGTTAACTTGCTTTTTAAAGTGACTGCTTAATTTTTCATTTCCTGTATCGAATGTATGAAAAGTCTCCTTGTTCCACATTCTCACCAATACTTGTTATTGTAATCTTTTTAATTTTAACACTTTTTTCTTTGTGGCTGTGTGATGTTATCTTATTGTAGTTTTATTTTCCATTTCCCTAATGACTAGTGATGTTGATCATATTTTAATGTGCTTATTAACCATTTGTTTGTGTATTTTTAATGAGGTGTCTGCTCAAATTTTTTTTTGACTTTTTTTTATTTTTGAGTTTTTGTCTTATTGTTGAGTTATAAGATTTTTTAATGTATTTTGGATACAATTCCTTTGTCATAGAATCATATATGTGAGTTTTGTTCTCCAGTCACTTAAATAGTTCTGTATCGGTGCTATGTATGTGTATGCATGTACATGTGTGTGTGTCTGGGATTCATGTGAAGATAGTACCCACAAAAACAAGGAAAGTGACCCACTGTCAAAAGATGAAATAGTCAACAGAACCAGAATCAGAAATGATATAAATGTTGGAATTGTCATACAGGGGTTTTGAAGTTACAGGGACTACTGTTTGTTAAGTGTCTAGTGAAAGGTGGACAACATCTGTGAACAGTAAAGAGAATTTATCTGCACAGTGGAAAATTTTTTTTTTGAAAGAGTCAAATAGAAATGGTAGAGATAAAAGGTACAAAATAAAGAATTTAAGCTGGTTGATAGTATTGTTTGTCTTCTATATCCTTACTGATTTTCTGTAAACTTACTGTATCAGTTACTGAGAGAGGAGTTGTTGAAATCTCCTGCAGTTATTTTGAATTTGTCCTTCTATCAGTAATTTGTTTTGTTTTATGTTTTGTAAGCTTTGTTTTAGGGTGCTTACACATTTAGGGTTGTTATGTTCTCAATAAATTGTTTGTCATTACAGAATGTCCATTTTTAGCCCTGGTAATAATTTCTCTGCAGTCTTCTTTGCCTGATATTGATACAACCACTTTAGTTTTGCTTTGATTAGTTTAACACGGCATCTGTGTTTGTATCTATAATATCTATATCCATCTGTCTGTCTTTATCTCCATCTTTTTACTTTTAACCTCTTCTTGTCTTTATAGTTAAGGTGATGTCAGCCTGTAATTGGGTCGTATATTTTATCTAGTCTAACAGTCTTTCTCTTTTAATTGAATGACTTGACTATATTATTTAATGTAATTAACCAGTATATTTTGTTAACTACATTTTCCCCACTTTTTTCTCAGTAGTTGCCTTAGGGATTATAGCATGTATCTTTATTACAGTCAACTTCAGATTAACTGATTCCAGTAAGTTTGCTTCATTATAGCTCCATTTCATTTCTCCTCCTTTGTTCTGTTTTGTATATATTTTACTTAAATGTGTTATAATTTCAACAATTCAGTATTGGAATTATTGATTTAAACAGTCATGTTTTAAAAGATGAATATATTATCTTTTATGTTTGTGTAAATATTTACCATTTCTTTTCACCCCAAAGTATTTCCTTTATTATTTCTTGTAGAGAAGTTCTGCTTGCAGCAGATTCTATTAGTTTCAGTTTATCTGGGAATATTCTTATTTCCCTTTCATTTTTGAAAGATAAATTTGCTGGATTTAAGGATTCTTGGATGACATTGTTCTTTTAACATTTCGAGTATTTCTTTCACTTTTGACTGCTGTGGTTTCTGATGAGAACTCAGCTTTTAATCACATTCTTGGTTCTAATTCATGATGAGCCATTTTCTCTTGCTTCTTTCAGAAGTTTCTTTTTGTCTTTCATCAGTTTGATTACAATGTATCTAGATGTGAATCTTTGTGTGTTTATCTTCATAATCATTTAGCTTCTTGTATAATACTCTTGCCTGGAAAATCCCATGGACGGAGGAGCCTGGTAGGCTGCAGTCCATGGGGTCACTAAGAGTCAGACATGACCGAGGGACTTCCCTTTCACTTTTCACTTTCATGCTTTGGAGAAAGAAATGGCAACCCACTCCAGTGTTCTTGCCTGGAGAATCCCAGGGACGGGGGAGCCTGGTGGGCTGCCATCTATAAGATCGCACAGAGTCGGACACGACTGAAACAACTTAGCAGCAGCATGTGTAAATTATTGTTTTTCATCAAATTTGGGAAGTTTTCAGTTACTGTTTTTTTTTAAAAAAAGGTTTTTTTCTGCCTTTTATTCACTCTTTTCTTCTGCGTGCTTGAATGCTGTGTCGCTTCAGTCATGTCTGACTCTGTGATCCTGTGGACTATAACCCACCAGGCTCTCTGTCCATGAAATTCTCTAGGCAAGAGTACTGGAGTGGGTTGCCACTTCCTCCTCCAGGGGATCTTCCTAACCCAGGGATTGAACCTGTGTCTCTTGTGTCTCCTGCACTGCAGTGGATTATTTACTGCTTAGCCATCAGGGGAGCCTCTTTTTCTTCTGACATTCCCTTTATGAATCTCATAAAGGGATGATAATGTCTTATTAGGCTCTGAGGCTATATTGATTTTTCTTCATTCTTTTTCTGTTTTTATAGGAAAGATACTTTATTTAGTTATCTTCACATTTACTGATTTTTTTCATTTGTTATCTCAGAAATACTGTCAAACTCTTTAAATGTATTCTTTAAGGTGTTATATTTTTCATGTCCGAATTTTACATTTTTATTAGTTTGTGTATCACTATTGAGATTCTCTGTTTTTTGAATCATTTTCATGGTGTTTTCTTTTAATTTCCTTAGCACAGTTTCATTTTTTTGAATGTATTTAAAGTAGCTGCTTTGAAGCCTTTGTATGATGTATCCAATAACTGGACCCACAGTGAGTCATTGTGTATTGACTGCTTTCTTTTACATTGATTGCTTCTATTTTGTTTTGTTGAGGGCTTTCCTAAGTATGGGTCACACTTTCCTTTGCAGGTTTCATAATTTTTTGTTTAAAACTGGACTTGTAAAATAATACATTGTAGGAACTCTGGTTTCTTTCCTCCCTCCCAGGCTTTTTTTTTTTTTTTTTAAACTTTCATGAACTTAAACTGTGGCATCTATCTCCCTACATCTTTTATTTTTAGTTTTCTAGCCAGAGTTCTTTGGGACTGCCTTGTTCATCAGTGATTTGTGCAAAAGTTGTGGTCGAACACATTGTTCCCATATGACTCCCAGTCTCTGTTGATGTATATGTGTATGGGTTGGGGAACACATTGAAACCTATCGCTTTGAAGCCTCTTTTGACTTTTACTTTTCACTAGGTCTGTTTTTTTTACCCCAGACAATATTTTTATTTCAAAACAAATTCATATACAGTTTCTGTAGAAGATTAGAAAATTTTATAGTTCTACTTTGAATTACAAGCACAAAGGCATTATGAGTATACATCTCTAATAATCCTAAAATATTGATCTATGATTACGGTAATGTGACAGCAGATTGATTTTAAAACTACAGTCCTTAAGTATTAATACCTTAGAAATGATTCCTCATCATTGGAATTATTTTCACATTAAAAAAATTATAGTTCATTTATTGTGCTTCAGATGTATAGCAAAGTGATTCAGTTATACATATTTTTCAGATTATTTGCCATTACAATTTACTGAAAAATATTGTATACAGTTTTCCATGTTATGAAAGGAATACGTTGCTTATCTGTTTTATGTATAGTAGTATTTACCTGTTAATTTCATACTCATAATTCATCCCTCTCCACCTCCCACTTTTTGGTAACCATAAATTGTTTTCTGTGTCTGAGAGTCAGTTCCTGTGTGTAAATAAATTCATTTGTATTATCTTTTAGATTCCACATATAAGTGATGTATCATATTTGTCTTTCTATGTCTGACTTACTTCACTAAGCATACTGTTCTCAAGGTCTATTCATGTTGCTGCAGATGGCAATCTTTCATTCTTTTTCATGAATGATATTCCAGTGTGTGTGTGTGTGTGTGTGTGTGTCTGTGTCTGTGTCTGTGTGTGTGTATAAGACAATGATTTATTGATGGGCACTTGGGTTGTTTCTGTGCGTTGGCTATCGTAAATAGCGCTGCTATGAATATTGAGGTGCATGTATCTTTTTGAGTTTTCTTCTTTTCCGGGTGTGTGTGCCTAGGAATATATATCCTAGGGATCTCTGGGTCATATGGTAGCTCTATTTTTAGTTCTTTTAAGGAAGCTCCGTACTATTTTCCATATTGGCTGCACCAATTTACATTTCCATGAATAATGTAGGAGGGTTCCCTTTTCTCCACACCCTCTCTAGCATTTTTTATGTGTAGACTTTTTGATGATAGCCATTCTGACCAGTGTGAGGTGACACCTCAGTGGTATTGATTTGCATTTCTTTAATAATTAACAGAGTGGAGCATCATTTCATGTGCCTGTTGGGGATCTGTATATCTTCTTTGGAGAAATGTCTGTTCAAGTCTTCTAGCCACTGTTTGACTAGGTTCTTTGTTTGTTTTTTTATACTGAATTATATGAATTGTTTGTATATTTTGGATATTAACCCCTTGTCCATTGTATCACCTGTACATATTTTCTCCTATAAGTTTTCATTTTGTTTTGTTGATGGTTCTTTTGCCAGACAAAAGCTCTTAAGTTCCATTTGGTACTGTTTGTTTATTTTTGTTTTTATTTCTTTTGCTTTGGGAAATTGATCTAAGAAAATATTGCTTTGTGTCAGAATGTTTTGCATGTGTTCTCTCCTAGGAATTTTATGGTGTCATATCTTTAAACCATGAATTTACTTCTGTATGTGGTATGAATGTGTTTCATTGATTTACATGTAGCTGTCCAGCTTTCCCAACATTCCTTTTTGAACATACTGTCTTTTCTCCGTTGTGTATGCTTGCCTCTTCTGCCATAGATTAGTTGATTGTAGATGTATGGGTTTGTTTCTGGGCACTCTGTTCTGTTCCATTGCTCTATTATACATGTCTGTTTTTGTGTCAGTACCATGCTGTTTTGATAACTGTAGCTTTGTAGTGTAGTCTGAAGTCTGGAAAGTTTGTGCCTTCAGCTTTGTTCTTTTTGTTCAGAATTGCTTTGGCAATTCTGGGCCTTTTTGTCATTTCACCTACATTTTAGGATTTTTATTTTGTTATTTTACAGAAATCACTTTCAAATCAAGTGTCCTAAATCTTTTCCCAGATGTTTTCTTCAAGGTTGGTCTTGTATTTATGTCTTGTAGATTTTGGGTTAATTTTAAACATTTTTGTAAGGTAAAAGTCCAGCTTCTTTCTTTTGCATGTAGACATTCAATTTTCCCAGGACCATTTGTTGAAGAGACTGTCCTTTCTCCACTATGTAGTCTTGACACCCTTTGAAAATCATTTGGTCTTGCATACAAAGGCTTATTTCTGGGCTCTCTGTTCTGTGGCATTAGTTTGTGGTACTGACTTTAATCAGTACCACAGTGTCTTGATTAGTTTCATTTTGTAGTATGTTTTGAAATCAGAAATTGGGAGACCTCTAACTTTGTTTTATCTCAAGATTGTTTTGGCTATTTGGGACTCCTTGAAACTCCATGTGAATTGGAGGATTTTTTTTTTTTCCACTTCTGGAAAAAAAAAAAGTCATGGGATGTTGATAGAGAATTCCATTCAATCTGTAGATTGATTTAAACAGTATTAAGTCTTCCAACCAATCCTTGAGCATAGGGTGTATGTCCATTTATTTGTATATTCTTTTATTATTTTTACTTTCAGCAGTGTCTTGTAGTTTTCAGTTTATAAGTCTTTTACCTCCTTAGTTCAATCTCTTTCTAAGTACTCTTCTCTTTTTATGCTATAAAAATGGGATTGTTTTCTTAACTTCATTTTATTTCTGAGTATTGTTCATCTATTAGAAGTGTAATTCATTTTTTGGTGTTGATTTTGTAAGCTGCAACTTTGCTGAAATCATTCATTATTTATAACAGGTTTTTGTGTGTATATGTGTAATGTTTAGAGTTGTATACATATGAGGTCATGTTGTTTGTGAATTGAGATAATTTTACTTCTTTTACAATTCTCCTTTGCCTGTTATTTCTGTTTCTTGTCTGATTTCTCTGGTTTGAACTTCTGGTACTGTGTTGAATAGTAGTGACAAGAGTGGGCATTCTTGCCTTGTTCCTTATCTTAGAAGAAAAGGTTCTTGTCTTTGACCATTCACTCTCTTGAAGTTTTCATTATGTTGAGTGGTTTTATTTCTGGTTTGTTGAGTGTTTTTATCAGTATGAAAGGGTATTGAATTTTGTCAGATGCTTTTATCGTGTCAGCTGAGATGATCATACAGTTTTTGTTCTTTATTTTGTTAGTTGTTGATTTTCATTTGTTAAACTGTTCTTATATTCTAGGTATAAATTCTACTTGATCATAATATATAATCCTTTTAATGTGCTGTTGGATTTGGTTTATTAGTAGTTGTTGAGTATTTTTGTGTCAGCATTTATTGGGAATATTAGTCTATAGTTTTTGTTTTTCCGTGTTGTATCTTTGAATGGTCTTAATTCAGAATAATACTGGCCTCAACGAATGAGTTTGTAAGTTTTCCTTTTTTTCAATTCTTTGGAAGAGTTGAATTCTTTGGAAGGAGTATTGGTATTAATTCTTCCTTAAATGTTTGGTAGAATTCTCCAGCAAAGCCATCTAGTCCTGTGTTTTTCTTTGGTGAAAGGTTTTTGATTATATCTTCAGTTTCCTTACTGTTCACATTTTCTATTTCTTTCTTTATTTTTTTTTAAATATGAATATATTTTTGTTTATTTATTTATTTATTTTTTTCATCTCAGGTGTACATGAGTTCCCAATCTTGAACCCCCNTGGGGTAGCTCCTCTCTGTCGCGCTGAGTGGGAAGTGGGGTGGCTCCTCTCAGCTGTTCCCACGCCGTTGCAGCCTGGCACTCTCATCTGCTGCCCCTGACCTCGGAAGTGGGGTGTCTCCTCTCAGCCGTTCCTGCGCCGTCACAGCCCGGGACTCTGCCGCTGTCTCCCGGCTGCCGCCCCTGTCCTCGGACGTGGACATTTTCTATTTCTTCGCAATTCTGTCTTAGAAGATGGTATCTTTCTAAGATTTTATCCATTTCTTTTAGATTCATTGTTTATAGTATTCTCTTAACAATAGTTTTTATTTCTGTGACATCAATTTTAATGTCTTGTTTCCTAATCCTAGTTCTTAAGTCTTCTTTCTTTCTTCCTCTCTTTTCTTAGTCTAGCTAAAGTAAAAGTGAAAGTCAGTTGTGTCTGACTTTTTGCAACCCCATTTACTGGAGTCCATGGAATTTTCCAGGCCAGAATACTAGAGTGGGTAGCCTTTCCCTTCTCCAGGAGATCTTCGCAAACCAAGGATAGAACCTAGGTCTCCCTCACTGCAGGAGGATTCTTTACCAGCTGAGCCATAAGGGAACCCCTAGTCTAGCTAAGGGTTTGCCAATTTTGTTGGTCTCAAAAAACCAACTCTTGGTTTCAATCTGCTTTATTGAGATACCAAGACTGCGTAGCTTGTAAATAATAGGAATTTATTTCTCACTGTTCTGCAGACTTGGAAGCACAAGATCAGGGTGCCAGCACTATCACATGCAGGTGAAAGCTTTCTTCCCGATTCATAGCTGGCACTTCTCACTGTGTCCTCACGTGGTGAAGGGAGCTAGGAAATTTTCTGGAGCTTTTTTCATAAGGCACTAATTCCATTCATGAGGGTTCCATCCTCATGACTTAAGCACCTCCCAAAAGCCCCATCTCCTAATACCATCATCTTTGGGAGTTTGGATATCATCAATATATATTTTTTGGAGGACACAAATATTCAAACCATAGAAATTTTGTTGAGTTAAAAAAAATTTTTTTGTATTCACTTATTTATCTCTGTTCCAATCTTTATCGTTTCATTTCTTCCATGAACTTTGAGTTTAATTTGTGTTTCTGGTCTCTTGATGTGTAAAGTCACATTGTTGCTTTGAGATCTCCTTTTTAAGTAGAAGGGATTACTGCTATAAACTGCTCTCTTAGTGTTGCTTTTGCTGCAGCCCAGACGTTTTGGTATGTTGTGTTTTTGTTTGTCTCTAGGTATTTTCTTTTCTTTCTTTTTTTTGAGGTGGACCATTTTAAAATTCTTAGTTGTTTTACAATATTGCTTGTGTTTTATGTTTTTGGCCACCAGGCATGTGGGATTTCAGCTCCATAACCAGATACCAAACCCACAGCCCCTGTATTAGATGGTGAATTCTTAACCATAGGACTACCAGGGAAGTCCCTCCTGATATTTTCTTAATTTCCTTGTGATTTCTTCCTTGACCCTGTTTTTGTTTAAGAATATGTTGTTTAATGTCTACATATTTTTGGATTTTCCTGTTGTCTTTCTGTTATTGATTCCTGGTTTCATTCCATTTTGTTTGCAGAAGAAATCTTAAAGTATTCTTAAATTTTAAATAAGAGTTTTGTGGCCTAACATGCCATCCCTTTTGGAGAGTGTTTCTGTTCCTTGTGCATTTGAGAAGAATGTATATTCTGCTGTTGTTAAATGGGGAAACCTTTTTTCTCCCTGTTTTTACCTATATTTTTACTAGCTGTTGTTCTTTATTCTTCTGTATAGATTTATGTTTCCTTTTGACATCACTTTCCTGTAGCCTAAGGAACTGTTTTTAACCATTATTGTTGTGAAAGTCAGCTTATAATGAATTTTCTCACCTTTTTTTGTTTGAAAATTTTTATTTCTTAGCTTTTGAGGGATATTTCCATTAAATATAGAATTGTATTTTGATTATTGTTTTCTTTCATCACTTTAAGGAGTCACTGTCTTGGCATGCTTACTGTCTGACAAGAAGACTATAGTCATTCTTGTCTTTATCCTTATTTAAGTAATAGGTCTTTTTCCTGGGACATTTAGTATTTAGCTTTTAGTATTTTCTTTTTCTACTGATATACCTCTTAATGCTGGCAGTTTCATTATAATACATCGGATTTGTCTCTCTGTGTGTATTTATCCTTTTAGATTTGGTTAGTTACTTGAATCTCTAGTTTTATTGTTTTTATAAAATTTGAAAAGTGTTTGACCAGTATCTCCTCCAGCCCTTTTCCCTCTTTTTTTTTCTATTTCTGTTTTTTAATATCTATTCTTCATTTCCATGTGGGGCTTAGGCTTTTTCTTTTTTCCTTTATTCTTAAAACATTTTTTTCTTCAAGTTATCTTTTGTGCTGTATTATCTAATCTGTTTAAGTCTTATCCAGTGAAAACTTCATTTCATCTCTAAAATTTCAATTTAGCTCTTTTTCCTATCCGTTTCCATTACATCTCTAAGTACATGGGACATATTTATATTTGCTTTTTATAAGATTATTTTTGTTAATTCTACTGCTTCTGCTATTTCTGTGTCTGATTTTATTTTGTGTGTGTGTGTTTTAATTGACTAAGTTTTCTCCTCTTTGTGAGTCATAGTTCCCAGTTTTTCTTATGTCTAGTAATTTTTGATTGAATTGTTGACATTAAAAATTTTTATATTGTGGAGGCTGGATTTTAAGTTTTTAAGGAGTTTCAGGCATGCCTCTGAGATATTGAGGATTCAGTTTCAGACAACTGCAGTAAAGTGAATATTGCAACAGAGTGAATCACATGAACTTTTTGATTTCCAAGTGCACAGAAAAGTTGTGCTTAAACTATACTGTTGTCTATTAAGTGGGCAGTAGTGTTGTCTAGAAAAAAATGTAATAATATACCTTAATTGAAAATGCTTTACTGCTAAAAAATGCTAACCATCATCTGCTGTTGCTAAGTCACGTCAGTTGTGTCTGACTCTGTGCAACCCCATAGATGGCAGCCCAGCAGGCTCCCCCGTCCCTGGGATTCTCCAGGCAAGAACACTGGAGTGGGTTGCCATTTCCTTCTCCAATGCATGAAAGTGAAAAGTGAGAGTGAAGTCACTCAGTCATGTCCAACTCTTCATGACCCCATGGATTGTATGTAGCCCACCAGGGTCCTCCATCCATGGGATTTTCCAGGCATGAGTACTGGAGTGGGGTGCCACTGCCTTCTCCAAACCATCATCTGAACCTTCAGTAAGATGTAATCTTTTTGCTGGTGGAGGTTCTTGCCTTGATGTTCATATCTGCTGATTCATCTGGGTGGTGGTTGCTGAAAGTTGGGGTTGCTATGGCAATTTCTTGAAATAAGACAAGAGTGACGTTTTCCACATTGATTACTCTTTCTTTCCCAGACAATTTCTCTGTAGCATTCAGTGCTGCTTGATAGCATTTTACCCACAGTAGAACCTCTTTCAAAATTGGAGTCTGTCCTTTTAAACATTGCTGCAGTTTCATCAACTAGAGTTTATACCATATTTTACATCCTTTGTTGTCATTTCAACAGTCTTTGTAACAGCTTCATCAGGAGTAGATTCGGTGTCAAGAAATTACTTTCTTTCTCATCCGTAAGAGACAACTCCTCATCTGCTAAAGTTTTATCATGAGCTTACAGCAGTTCAGTCACATCTTCAAGTTCCAGTTCTAAATTCTAGTTCTCTTGCAGTTTCTATCTCATCTGTAATATTTTCCTTCACTGAATCTTGAACCCCTCAAAGTCATCCACGAGATTTCTACTCAGTTCTTTCAAACAATTATTGATGTTGATATTTTGACCTCTTCCTTTGAATCATTAATGTTCTTATGATTGGTGAATCCTTTCCAGAAGGTTTTCAGTTTACTCTGCCCAGAACTATCAAGGGAATCACTGTCTATAGCACTTATAGTTTTATGAAATATATATCATAAGGCTATATATGAAATATGTATATAAGTCTTAATACTTGAAAGTTGAAATTGCACCTTGATCATAGGCTGCAGAATGGATGTTGTGTTAGCAGGAAGGAAAACAGTATTGAAAACAGAAGTATTGTCATTCAGGCTTTGTTATTCTACTTACAGAGCACAGGCAGAGTGGATTTAGCATAATCCTTAGGGACCCTAGGATTTTCAGAGGGTAAATGAACATTGGTATCAACTTAAACTCACCAGCTTCATTAGCTCTTGCCCTATGAAACTTTGAAGCCAGGCATTGATCTGGCTCTCTAACTGTTCAAGTTCTCGATGGTATTTTCTTGCAATATAAGACTGTTGCATCTCCACTGGAAATCTGTTGTTTGATGTTGTCATTTAGTCCCCAAGGTGCATTAGACCCTTTGTGACCTTGTGGACTGCAGCATGCCAGGCTTCACTGTCCTTCACTGTCTCCTGGAGTTTGCTCAGACTCATGTCCATTGAGTTGATGATGCCATCCAACCATCTCATCCTCTGTTGTCCCCTTCTCCTGCTGTCCTCAGTCTTTCTGAGCATCAGTGTCTTTTCCAATGAGTCGGCTCTGCATTGGTGGCCAAAATATTGGAGGTTCAGCTTCAGCATCAGTCTTTCCAATGAATATTCAGGACTTATTTCCTTTAGGATTGACTGGCTTGATCTCCTTGCAGTCCAAGTGACTCTCAGGAATATCTACAGTCAGACATCCTGGAATGTGAAGTCAAGTGGGCCTTAGAAAGCATCACTACGAACAAAGCTAGTGGAGGTGATGGCATTCCAGTTGAGCTATTCCAAATCCTGAAAGATGATGCTGTGAAAGTGCTGCATGCAATATGCCAGCAAATTTAGAAAACTCAGCAGTGGCCACAGGACTGGAAACGGTCAGTTTTCATTCCAGTCCCAGAGAAAGGCAATGCCAAAGAATGCTCAAACTACTGCACAAATGCATTNAGCTAGTGGAGGTAATGGAATTCCAGTTGAACTATTTCAAATCCTGAAACATGAAGCTGTGAAAGTGCTGCATTCAATATGCCAGCAAATTTGGAAAACTCAGCAGTGGTCACAGGACTGGAAAACATCAGTTTTCAATCCAATCCCAAAGAAAGGCAATGCCAAAGAATGCTCAAACTATGGCACAATTGCACTCATCTCACACGCTAGTAAAATAATGCTCAAAATTCTCCAAGCCAGGCTTCAGCAATACATGAACCATGAACTTCCAGATAGTCAAACTGGTTTTAGAAAAGGCAGAGGAATCAGAGATCAAATTGTCAACATCTGCTGGGAACATCAAAAAAGCAAGAGTGTTTCAGAAAAAACATTTATTTCGGTTTTATTGACTATGCCAAAGCCTTTGAATGTGTGGATAACAATAAACTATGGAAAATTCTGAAAGATATTGGAATACCAGACCGCCTGACCTGCCTCCTGAGAAACTTATATGCAGATCAGGAAGCAACAGTTAGAATTGGACATGGAACAACAGACTGGTTCCAAATAGGAAAAGGAAGACATCAAGGCTGTATATTGTCACCCTGCTTATTTAACTTATATGCAGAGTACATCATGAGAAGTGCTGGCCTGGAAGAAGCACAAGCTGGAATCAAGATTTCCAGGAGAAATATCAATAACCTCATATCTGCAGATGAAACCAACCTTATGGCAGAAAGTGAAGAGGAACGAAAAAGCCTCTAGATGAAAGTGAAAGAAGAGTGAAAATGTTGACTTTAAGCTTAACATTCAGAAAATGAAGATCATAGCATCTGGTCGCATCACTTCTTGGCAAATAGATGGGGAAACAGTGTAAACAGTGTTAGACTTTATTTTTGAGGGCTCCACAATCACTGCTGATGGTGATTGCAGCCATGAAATAAAAAGACGCTTACTCCTTGGAAGGAAAGTTATGAACAACCTGGACAGCATATTGAAATGCAAAGACATTACTATGCCAACAAAGGTCGGTCTAGTGAAGGCTATGCTTTTTCCAGTGGTCATGTATGGATGTGAGAGTTGGACTGTGAAGAAAGCTGAGCACCGAGGAATTGATGCTTTTGAACTGTGGTGTTGGAGAAGACTCTTGAGAGGCCTATGGACTGCAAGGAGACCCAACCAGTCAGTTCTAAAGGAGATCAGTCCTGGGTGTTCACTGGAAGGACTGATGCTAAAGCTGAAACGAAAATACTTTGGCCACCTCAGGTGAAGAGTTGATTCATTGGAAAAGACTCTGAAACTGAAAGGCATTGCAGGCAGGAGGAAAAGGGGACGACAGAGGATGAGATGGCTGGATGGCATCACCGACTCAATGGATGTAAGTTTGAGTGAACTCCGCGAGTTGGTTATGGACAGGAAGGCCTAGCGTGTTGCGATTCATTGGGTAGCAAGGAGTAGCAAGCAGCTGCAAGGAGTCGGACACAACTGAGTGAATGAACTGAACTGAACTGAACTGAATAATGGTGTTTGAAAAAGGCAATGGCAACCCACTCCAGTACTCTTGCCTGGAGAATCCCATGGGCGGAAGAGCCTGGTAGGCTGTAGTCCATGGGATTGCTAAGAGTCAGACATGATTGAATGACTTCACTTTCGCGCATTGGAGAAGGAAATAGCAACCCACTCCAGTGTTCTTGCCTGGAGAATCCCAGGGACGGAGGAGCCTGGTGGGCTGCCGTCTATAGGGTCGCACAGAGTCGGACACGACATAAGCGACTTAGCAGCAGCAGCAGCAGCAGCAGAAGTGACTTAGCATCAGCAGCAGCAGCAATAATAGTATTTATTATGAAGATGAAGGTAAAAATTATTGAATCAAAACATTCTAATCTTTGGAGTCCTCTGCCAATATCACTGACCTTCTGTTTTCTTACTACATACATAACCCTGATCAAGTTGTCTACCCTCTACTAATTTGAGTTTCTTCCTCTGGAAAATGGATATTATAACATCTCCCCTATATGATTGCTTAAAAAAAGATTAAATTATTAAAACATACAATATCCTCATTTTAAAAATGTTAAACTATTAAAATAGGTAAATGAAGTTTCAAAAAGAGTTACTTTTTAGAGCTGATGAAATAATCTTTTCATATTATATATATATAATTAATACATATATAATATATAAATGCTGAATCATTGCATCTTCTCCCATGAATTAAACTATTGTTTCTATGCCAATAATTCAATACTTTTATCTTCAGAAAATATTTCCTATTAATAAATTCCAATATTTTGGCCACCTGATTCGAAGAACTGACACATGGGCCCCTGATTCTGGGAACGTATGAAGGCAGGTGGAGGAGGGGACGACAGATGATAAGATGATTGGATGGCATCACTGACTCAAAAGACATGAGTTTAATCCAGTTTAGGGATTTGGTGATGGATATGGAAGCCTGGTGTGCTGCAGTCCATGAGGTCCAAAGAGGCAGATAAAACTGTGACTGAACTGAACTGAACTAGATTCCAAGACCATAAATACAATGCCATACTCCAAAGTTCTGAATATTGAACAGGTGTCTAAAATTAAAAATGTTGAAATTAAACTCACCATCTCCCTCTCAACACTACTCTTAGCCTACATTCCTGAGCTCATAAATGGCATCATTACTTCCTTTGTTTCCCATATTAGAAGCCAGAAGAGAGTCTTCATTTTTCTCTCATTTTATTGCTCTCCATCTATTTGGTATTAATAAATGAAGCTGGTTAATTTACATTTCTGTAATAAACAAATGTTTCTTTCTTTCCAACTCTTTTATGAACTCAGTTCAGTTCAGTTCAGTAGCTCAGTCGTGTCCGACTCTTTGTGACCCCATGGATTGCAGCATGCTAGGCCTCCCTATCCATCACCAACTCCCAAGTTCACTCAAACTCATGTCCATCGAGTCGGTGATGCCATCCGCCATCTTATCCTCTGTCATCCCCTTTTCCTCCTTTTCCCAATCCCTCCCAGCATCAGAGTATTTTCCAATGAGTTAACTCTTCACATGAGGTGGCCAACATACTAGAGTTTCAGCTTTAGCATCATTCCTTCCAAAGAAATCCCAGGGCTGATCTCCTTCAGAATGGANTTTGGACTTAAGCCTCCTGCTTCTGGTTTTCAGTCTTATTTTTACAGTAGTTTCAAGACTTCTCCTTCTATACAGCACCGTTGATAAGACATCTAGGTTAAAGATGAAAAGTTTCTCCACAGTGAGGGACACCCAGAGAGGTTCACAGAGTTACATGGAGAAGAGAAGATAGAGAAGGGAGTTAGAGGTGACCCAAATGAGATGAGGTGGAATTGAAAGAGGAGAGAGCAAGCTAACCAGTAATCACTTCCTTATGTGCACTCCACAGTCTAGACTGCTCAGAGATGTTCACGGAGTTACACAGAGAAGAGAAGAGGGAGGAAGGAGACAGAGGTAGCCAGGAGGATAAAGGGGGGAATGAAAAGGAAAGAGACAGATCCAGCCAGTAATCAGTTCCCTGAGTGTTCTCTACCATCTGGAACACAGAGATTCACAGAGTTGGGTGGAGAAGAGAAGGGAGAGGGGGGAGACAGAGGCGACCTGGTGGAGAAAAAGGAGAGTCCAAAGGAGGAGAGAGCAGTCAAGCCAGTAATCTCGCTCCCAAGTAAAAATGGGTATTGAAGATTGGGTTCTTAAAGGTACAGAATTGATAAGAAATATCAAAAAGCAAAGATGAAAAATCTAGAGTAGAGGTTGGATTTTCAAAAATACAATATTAAAGAAAAGAAGAAGAAAAAAACAAAGTCACAAAAATTATTAAAAATATATATATATGAAGTTTGCTTTAAAAAATAGGGTCTTTTTTTTAAGTAATAGTAGATTATAAAGATGAAAATTAAAGGAGTAATAGAGGACTTAAAAATTAAAGTTAAAAAAAAAGAATGATCATAAAAATAAAAGTATAAGTAATAATAAGTAAATAATAAGTAATAATAAGTAAAAGTATATCTAGGACTTTCTGGTGGTGTTGTGGACAGTTGTGGGGTCAGTTCATTTTCCAATAGTTCCTTGGTCTGGCTTGTATTTCTCAAGATCTATAGGCTCCTTCCTATGTAGTCGGTACTAATGACAGGGTTTTAATCTATTGCACCTGTCACTTCCAAGGTGGTTCCCTCTGTTTTTAGCTTCTTCTGTTTGCTGGTCTCTTCAGTGTCTGATTTCCGCCCTGACACAAAGGGGGTGGTGGTGGACACTTTTTTTAGGCTCACTTGTTCAGTCGTGCTGTGGGGAGGGAGGGACGCTGCAAACAAATAACACTGGTGTGTGCTCACAATGTCTCAGCCACACTGGGCCTGCCCCAGCTCACGGCACGTGTACCCTCCCTGCCCACACTGCTCAGGCTCTAGGTTGCTCCACCAGGAACCGTCCGAGGCTGGCCCTGGGCTGCATGCACCTCCCAGGTAGTCCTCAGAGGCACAGATTCTCCTGGGCCTGCATTTTGTGCCCTTCCCAGGTCCGAGTAGCTCGGGTGATGAGGTGTTTGGCGAGCACAGACACTGTGACTTATTGCCTATCCCGTCCCTGCTGCTCGGTTTTCTGGGTGTTCAACCGGCGCACCTTCTCAGGTGGATGATGACTGTCCACAACCCCAGGAAGTCTTAGTTAGCAAAGAAGCCTGCTTGCACTTTGGTGGATAATGTCTCTCTGGGGCTGCGATTGCCCCCTTCCCGCTCTGGATGCCTGTCATAGGAGGGGGATGGTCTGCAGCTGGCTAATTCTGTTCAGTCCTTTGTTCTGTGCATGGTCCTGGTGGTGTTTTATGTTAGAGATTTTCGCCTGGTAGTTATCCCACAGTCTGGTTTGCTAGCCCAAGTTAGTTCGCTCTGATTACCCTTGGGACATTCAGGCCCGATCCTTACTCTAAGCAACGCAGCCCGCACCTCCCTGCCCAGCCCCTGCTTGCTAGTGGCGGATGCGGGCATCTGTGCTGTTTCTCCACTGGGGGAGTTAGCATTGGGCTAGTAATCTGTGGGTTTTAATTATTTATTTTCCCTCCCTGTTATGTTGCCCTCTGTGCTTCCAAGGTTCGCCACAGACTCGGCAGTGAGAGTGTTTCCTGGTGTTTGGAAACTTCTCTTTTTAAGACTCACTTCCCAGGATGGAGCTCCGTTCCTACCTCTTTTGTCTCTTTTTTAGTCTTTTATATTTTTCCTACCTCCTTTCGAAGACAATGGGGTGCTTTTCTGGGTGCCTGATGTCCTCTGCCCGCATTCAGAAGTTGTTTTGTGGAATTTACTCAGCGTTTAAATGTTCTTTTGATGAATTTGTAGGGGAGAAAGTGGTCTCCTCGTCCTGTTCCTCCACCATCTTAGGACTGCCTCCTGGATAACTTTTAAAAAAGCAATGGCAACCAGTCAAGTAGCCCATAAAACTAAAAGCTCATAAGTAAAGTCATTACAAGTGGGAATATTTGCAACCAAAATCCCAGAAGAAAAGTGAACAGAGATCATGAATAGATGATTTTGCTTCATACTATATTAAAAGGTGCTCAACTACACTCACAGTAGGAGAAATACAAAATAAATCTGAGTTACAAGTTTTTACCTAATATATTGGCTGAAATCCAAATATTTCTAAATACAAATTTTAATATATCTCTCTAGATATAGAGTTTAGTACTCTGTAGGTGGAATTATGGGAAAAGAAGATTTCTCATGTATTACTGGTAGGAAAGTAAATTGGTATAAGCCCCCCAGAGGGCAATTTGCTGGTGTCAATTAATATACATATATACTGATGTACAATTGTAGTAGATAAAATATACCATAATGTAGTCAATCAGCAATTTTAATAATATATAGTTATTATAACTGATTTTATTATGTTATTAAATTTATGTTATGAAATATGGTTACACTTATAGTATATGTACTTATTTATCATTGTGTATACTTCTAAATGGGCTTCCATTGTGGTTCAGTGATAAAGAATCCGCCTGCAATGCAGGAGATGCAGAAGACACGGATTCAACCCCTGGGTCAGGAAGATCCATTGGAGGAGGGCATGGCAACCCCCTCCAGTGTTCTTGGACAGAGGAAATTGGCAGGCTACACTCTAGGGTCATAAAGAGTTGGACATGACTGAAGCGACTGAGCCACACACACAGACATACACAGACATACACACACACATATGTGTATATTTTGTGTGTTTATATATTTTCTTGCGCTCACAGTTTCACGTTTGGGAATTTATCATAAAGATATACAAGCACATGTATGAGCTGACTTACCTATAAGCTTATTTATTGCAGCATTTATAATAGCAAAAGGGAACCTAGATATCTATAAGTGAAGGATTGCTGAGAAAAAGAAAAGAATGAAGATGCTGTCTATGAATTTATGTTGTAGAGATCTCTAACAAAGATTTTATGTTGTTACATAAAAACATCAAAGTATGTAACAGCGTGGGTAAAAAAGTAAATATACAGCATGTGTATAAAATGCTATATTGTGTGTTAAAAAGGGGGAGAAATAGAAATATTTTTATAAAGGTTTCACAGGAGCGTAATAAAAGTGCTAATTCTTTGAGCTGTTTCTGGGAAGATTAAGAACAGGAGTTGCAAGGAGACTATATACTGTACATGTTTTTGTACTTTTGAGTTTTGAACCATCTGAATATATTGTCTCTTAAAATTTTTAACTCTATAAGAGATCTTACGGAAAATGCTTTTTCTTTTGTTTTTCTCATTAGTAAGCTAAAAAAGCTGAGTGAAGACAGTTTGACTAAGCAGCCTGAAGAAGTTTTTGATGTATTAGAGAAACTGGGAGAAGGGTAAGTACAAAAAATACAAAAGTAGCCTTTAGATAATGACTGAACAGTTATAACGTCCCATGTAAGATTAGTCCTTCACTAGAGTATATTTGTGGAGACGGCAATGGCACCCCACTCCAGTACTCCTGTCTGGAGAATCCCAAGGACAGGGGAGCCTGGTGGGCTGCAGTCCATGGGGTTTCAAATGGACATGACTGAGCAACTTCACTTTCACGCATTGGAGAAGGAAATGGCAACCCACTCCAGTGTTCTTGCCTGGAGAATCCCAGGGACGGGGAAGCCTGGTGGGCTGCCATCTATGGAGTCGGACAGAGTTGGACACGATTGAAGCGACTTAGCAGCAGTAGCAGCAGCAGAGTATATTTGATTGAATTAAACAGTAAATGTATAGAGGGAATGTAACAATACTTGAACATAGCAAAGGTCATATATGACAAGCCCAAGCTAACATCATACTCCATATGAAAAACCAAAAGTATAGGAGAACTTCCAAGATAATAAAGGCATAAAACACAAAACAGATTAGATCAGTAAGAACAGGGAAAAGGAAATAGAGAAAACAAAAATATAAAATAGTAAGATAAATTTAAGTTAGAAGGAATAAAGTGAAATGTATTTTTCACTAAATATCACTTCTCCCATAGACAGACTATTAGGGTCAATTAAAATGTAAAACTTAGCTATATGCTGTTTATAAGAGCCTGTGTAATACAAAGGGTGGACATATAGTGGTCTTTCCTATTAGAGACATCAGATAAGAAAGAGGTAATCACATCAAAAAAGAAAGCAGAAATGGCAATGTTTATATCAGGTAAATTAAAGTTAAAAGATCATAAGTGAGTAAAGAGGAGTTAATATTCAGATAAAGAATGAAGAGGGATATTAGGTAATGATATGAAAGAGAACTCACAGTGCAACACAGTAAGACCTGGTGATGCTGTGAATTGAGTCTGCATTGTAATTCAGCTTTTGGAAGATTAGATGTTGGGTTGCAGAAGTCTCAGTCCTGGACGTATAAGAAATAAGATTTTCTTGGAAGCATTCAGAAGTTTTCTGGCTCTCTCAGTCTTGGCCTGGGGATTTAAGCCCTGAGCTTGTTATATTTGTTTTATGACTTTTCCAGCTTAGTCAGGAGCAGCCATTCCATTCTGCAGTTTCTGTACTCTTATTTTCACTATAACAGTCAATTGATTCAGGTACTTGATCTTCTAAAGCTTTCCCTAGACTCCAGGAACTAAGGATAATAATTTAAATAATTATTTTGCCATTAGATACCTTAGTCTCAGTGTTCTGCTTGTCCCTTACATTGAAGTCATTACTGTCTTTAAATCTAAGAAAGAACTAATCCAAGATTCCCATTTCTTAAGATTCTTTCCTTTGCAATCACTTCCTTTCCTTCGAACCACTTCCTTCCCCAAGACTATTGGTAGCAGATCATGGTTAGGAAAAGAAAGGTTACTCTATGAACTCCAGGTATAAAGAGTTTATTATGAAATTTGGAGCTCAAATGACTTGTGGAAAGGCCAGGAATGCAAAGCTTATGGACTCTGTCACTGAAGCTCAGAGAAGCTAGTGCTGAAGGTCTCAGTTTGAAGCACTGAAGTGTTTCTCAGAAGCTCACGTGGGCTCTGCTGGAGTCCCTAAGAATCGTTTAGATGCTGCCACCAGCTCTCTTAGTCTGCGGCAGCAGTGTGCTGGTTATCAAGAAGCTCAGCAGGAAGCTGCCGTGTATCAGGCATTTGGCCAGGCACCTGCTGCAGCTGTATTTGAAAAGTGATGGTCTTTCCTCAGCTTTTTGCCATTCAGATTTCATGAATGTTCTTCTCATTGTCAGACTCTTAACTGGGATCCATTCGGGGAAGGGAAATTTGGGAAATGTGGTTCCCAGTTTTCTTTTGTAGTGACAGGAAGACCTTAGAAGAGACTGATGGTGTTGCTTAATTGGCAGTAGTTAATCTAGCTCTTGAGTCTAGGCTAGCTTTTGAGGGGCTATGCTGCTGCTGCTGCTAAGTCGCTTCAGTCATGTCCGACTCTGTGTGACCCCACAGACAGCAGCCCACCAGGCTCCCCCGTTCCTGGGATTCTCCAGGCAAGAACACTGGAGTGGTTGCCATTTCTTTCTCCAATGTATAAAAGTGAAAAGTGAAAGTGAAGTCGCTCAGTCTTGTCGCGACCCCATGGCCTGCAGCCTACCAGGCTCCTCCATCCATGAGATTTTCCAGGCAAGAGTACTGGAGTGGGTTGCCATTGCCTTCTCCGTTGAGGGGCTATGTGTACATATATATATATACACACACACACACACACACACGCATACACAAACACATGCATACACACACACACATATATGGCTTCAGAGGGGGAGATACAGATTTCCCTTGCTCTCTGAAAGTAGAGCATTCTTATGAAACCTTTAGTAAGCTGAAATGNTGCGTACATATATATATATACACACACACACACACACACGCATACACAAACACATGCATACACACACACACACACACATATATGGCTTCAGAGGGGGAGATACAGATTTCCCTTGCTCTCTGAAAGTAGAGCATTCTTATGAAACCTTTAGTAAGCTGAAATGTTGTAATGCAAAGAAAGGCTTCCCTGGTGGCTCAAACAATAAAGAATCTGCCTACAATGCAAGCGATGCAGGTTTGATCTATGTCAGGAAGATCCCCTGGAGGAGGGAATGGCTACCCACTCTAGTATTTTTGCCTGGAGAATTCTGTGGACAGAGAAGCTGAAGCAGATACATTACAACACATCTTGCTAATGGTTACACAAAATAAATTGGGAGATAAAGCACAGATCCTTGCAGACAAAGCTCAGAGATGCGGTGGCTTGGTGCTGAGTGTGGTTCTAGGAATGAGCTGGGCGGTGCCACTGCTGCTGCTCATGGTACTTTCTCCCTCTCTAGTGGCTCCTGCAAAAATAAATGTAGAATGCTGTTTTTGTTTTCACCTTTTTTTGTAAAAGTGTAAATCTTCTTTGAATTTTATCTGGTTAGTGAAACAGGTATTAATCCAGGCCTTTTGTAAAAATGAAGGGGTGTAAGTGAACTTTTGAAAAGTGTATTTACCTGTATACGTGCATGTGCATAAATTAGGACTACATGTACACACCCCCCCACACACACACACACACACACACACACACACACACACACACACACACCCCCATGGTGAAGGTTTCAGTTACCCCTAAGCAGTCTGGGCAGGTGTGGGACTCTGATATTTTGCGGATGGTTTTGCTTAAGGTGAGATCAGCCTTTTCTCCTAACATGAGATTTTGGCTGTTTTTATTCTCTATTCCGTTCTTTTAACTTCCATTTATATATCTTCTTAATGCTGCACTTGTTTGAGTTGACAAACCGTAAGTCTATTTCTTTCATTCATAAGAAACACAGCAAATCTTTTTCTGTTAATTTAGTGATTTTAATGAATTTTAAGTCTGTAATTGAAGCATTAAAGCTAAGATATAATTCGCTTTTAAAATTTGTTTCCTTTGATTTGTCACCACTGAGTAGTATTTTAAATTAGAAAAGACTACATGTGAAGACTCAGACTCTTTCTCTAATAGTTATGGTGTTTGAAGGGAAAAAAATAAAGGAATGTCTTGGTTTCTTTTAGGTCTTATGGAAGTGTATTTAAAGCAATACATAAGGAATCTGGTCAAGTTGTGGCAATTAAACAAGTACCTGTTGAGTCAGATCTTCAGGAAATAATCAAAGAAATTTCCATAATGCAGCAATGTGACAGGTATGAAGAGATTTTATTTCTTTATTTACCTTCATTTTGATAAGTTTTGCTAGTCATGTACAATAAAGTGTACTCTTTGGTCATCCTAGTTTTTTCTTCTGACTTCTCATCAGAAGTAAGACTGATCTTTTAAGAAAGGTGAGAATAGCTTTGTTGGGTTGTCTTAGGACTTTCAGTTCTAAGCAGAAATGATATTATAAAGCAATATGTGGTGATAGAATATACTCAAGCACTTTCCTCATTTTCAGGAAAAATTTGTGGGTGAAAATTAGCTTTTGATATTAAGGAGAAGTCATTTAACAATCCTTTTGCTGTGATTTGTTTTAAATAATTAAAAACAGTCCTGGAGGAGGTTGCCAATAGATGGGGAAAAAATGGAAACAGTGACAGACTGTTTTCCTGGGCTCCAGAATCACTGTGGATATTGACTGCAGCCATGAAATTAAAAGATGCTTGCTTCTTGGAAGAAAAGCTATGACAAACCTATACAGTGAATTGAAAAGCAGAGACATCGCTTTGCCAGCAAAGGTCTGTATAGTCAAAGCTTTGGTTTTTCCAGTGGCCATGTATAGATATGAGAGTTGGACAATAAGAACACTCAAGTGCTGAAGAACTGATGCTTTTGAATTGTGGTGCTGGAGAAGACTCTTAAGAGGCCCTCCGACAGCAAGGAGATCAAACCAGTCAATCCTAAAGGAAACCAACCCTGAATATTCATTAGAAGGACTGATGCTGAAGCTGAAGCTCAGTACTTTGGCCTCCTGATGTGAAGAACTGACTCATTGGAAAGCACCCTGATGCTGGGAAAGATTGAAGGCAGGAGAAGAAGGAGATGACAGAGGGTGAGATGGTTGGATGGCATCACTGACTCAATGGACATGAGTTTGAGCTGACTCCGGGANAGCTGAAGCTCAGTACTTTGGCCTCCTGATGTGAAGAACTGACTCATTGGAAAGCACCCTGATGCTGGGAAAGATTGAAGGCAGGAGAAGAAGGAGATGACAGAGGGTGAGATGGTTGGATGGCATCACTGACTCAATGGACATGAGTTTGAGCTGACTCCGGGAGATAGTGAAAGACAGGGAAGCCTGGTGTGCTGCAGTCCATGGGGTCACAAAGAGTCAGACACAACTGAGTGACTAAATAACAAAAATTAAAAGTCATGTTTTATGTAACTTTCATTTATTCAACCAACATTTACTGGACATCCCTAGTGCGCCAGGTATTGTCACAGGATCTAGGAATACCAAGGAAACTAAGACATTGTTTTTCTTCTTGAGGAGCTGGTAATCTAGTTGGGAAGACAGATACTTAAGTGAATAGCTATAGTACAGTACAGTCATTGTGCATGTGAGGAGATATGAGAACAAGGAGGAAGGGCACCTACCTCAGCTAGGAGTCAGGAAGTCTGGAATGCTGAGGAAGTGTAAGTCTGGTGAAGAAATGGAGGGGTGAGAGAATGCAGAGAATTAAAAGTAGAAAAGTGAAAAACAGCTCACTGTTATGTGCTGTTTTGATAGGGTTTAGAATTACTAGGGTGGAAAGTAAGAGACAGAGATTTGTCTGAAATGACTTTGGATAGGTAAATGGAACTGACTATGAAGCTGACCTATTATGTAGCCTGGCCTTTCCTAAGGGATGCAGAGTCTATAGTTAATTGAAGAAGGATTTATTGTTCTCTCTGTATAAAAGGTCTCTAGGTAGGGTTAGCCACCAAGCACTTGGTCTTTGTTCTCATGCTTATTACCTCATAGTTACAGGAGGGCTTCTCCAGCTCCAGCCTTTTATCTACATTCCAGACAGCAGGAAGATGAGAAGAAGCAGGAAAGGGCTTCCCCAGAAACCCTCAGCTTATATTTTATTCATCAGAATTGCATCACACAGTGACTTAGAGCTGGTGAACTTAGAGGAGACTAGACACATTGTCACCTTTAATCAAATCATTGGGCCCTATTAGTAAGAGATGTATAGAAAACTTCCTTTTCTAAAGGTATATAAGATCCATATATTATAAGCTGTTTGGCTAATGAGGTGACTGAATAATCCTAGAGGAACTTTGTTGCTTGGATCTGTTCAATTTTGCTCTTCTTTATTGTGTGCTGTATATTTAGATCATATTACATATTTTTCATGAAGGCCTTGTAAAGTGGTTATAGAAAAAACATACATTCCTCAGTTCCCCAATCAAAATATATAATTGCAGAATTTTTCCAGACGTGCTGTTTATTTGATAACTTCATAAGAATGTGGCTCCCATAGTTTGATGTAGATAAGGAAAGACTGGACATAGTGTAGCGACGGGCCCTTCAGTTGTTTAATATTTGCATGTAACTATTATTTTATTATTACATTATTATATTATTTTATTATTTACATTATTTTATTGTAATGATTAAAAATAGTTCAGTTTCTAGTGTTATGCTTTAGAGATTTTAATTGAGTGTGGTCTAGGAAAAAGCAGTGTCTCAAATATTGCCTATTATACATCTCCTCTCCTAATCTTTGTGCATCTTGGTGCCTATCAGCTCTTGTTCAGATTTCTGCAGCAACTTCCTGTGTTCATTTTGTCTTTCATTTTTGCCTGCTCCGGCCTGTTTTCCCCCCTGAAGTTAGAGTCTTCTTTCTAAAATGCACGCCTAATCAAAACATTCCCTGTTTAAAACCCTTCAGTGGCTCCGCATTGCTTAGCTGAATCCAGTCTCCTAAAGGATAGCCTGCAAGGTCCTGCATGATCTGGCCAGTGCTTATGCTTCCTCTCTTTCACCCGAGTTTTGCTTTTATGCACCTGTTTACTTGCATTCTGTCACCTGCCTCTTAAATTCTGTTGAGTTGGGGTGATGTCTTAGTAAGTGCCCTTGGATCCTGCCACATAGTGGCTCAGTTCAGTTCAGTTGCTCAGTCCTGTCCAACTCTTTGCGACCCNCTTCTGTTTTTTCTCGTTTTTTTCCCCCTCATTTTTTTTTTTTTTAAACACTACTTCTATTTTGAGTTGTGATACCAGACGAAGACCGTTAGGACAAGAGTTTGGGGGTTTCTGAAATGGAGACAGAGAAGTGGCAAGGATTGGTGCGTTAGGTATGAGATGAGAGGAAGCCAAGAAAGCACAAAGAAAAAGGAGCGTGCTGTGTAGTTTCATTGGGCTGAAAGTGTTCAGTGGGGAGAGGAAGTAAATGGGACAGGAGAGTGAGAGGCAGGGGGATGGCACTGGAGAAAGGAGGTGGCTGCCTCCTGGGTTCCCCCCAGTTATCAAGGCATCACGTTTCACTTTTGCTTCCCGGTGTATACTGTAATTTCACTTGCGTCTTCCATGTCCCTCCGCCCACTGGAGTTTTCAAAGTCATATTTAACTATTGTACTTGACCATGCCAAGACTACACAGAATTGCTGGATTCTCATATGTCCTGTAAGTCCATACGGTGGCTTAGTCAAGATTCTTAGGCATTATGGCCAAACTAAAACTTTGTGTGTTGCTTAAAATGATAAGTAACACTGAGCTAGTGTTTTGAAGGAAGCTCTGTTTGCTTCCTCTCCAGGCTTTGATAATCAATGTGTGGTTTAAAAGAAAGACGTCAGTATATCTAAATAATTGTACAGTTAGCTAACTTGCCCACGGCTTTGACTCTTGTCACCCTTGACCCCTGGCAGTCTTGCACTGGATACTCCTACTTCAGTGCTATTTGATTGTAGTATTTTCTTGCATAAACTCTTCATGGGTTCCCCGTTGCCTGGACTGCCTTTTCTTGTTTGTCACTTGCCTAAAGTCTACCCATTTTTCTCCCTAGCATCTGCCATAAGACTCTATATGCTGTTCAGTGAATGTTTGTTGATTATGTTTAAAATGATAATGAATGAATGATGAATGAATGACATTTATGTCTATGGAAACAGACTGAGTTAAAGTCCAGGTCTTGAACTCTCTGAGCTGATTTGTATCTGTGTTTATAATTTTTCAAAGTGTTGGCTTGAAGTTTTAATCTTTAATTTGTCAGTCTTAAATTTATACTTAGTGTGGAGTTGAAAGGAGACACAGTGGATAAAACACAATAGAAACCTTGCTTATTATCTTCTAACTTGCCAGTGTACATTATCATCAAATTGGTATCATGTGTCTGTGGTGACCTAAATGGGAAGGAAATCCATCAAAGAGGGGATATATGTATATGTGTAGCTGATTTCACTCTGATGGATATCAGAAATTAACACAACATGGTTGTTGTTTAGCTACTAAATCGTGTATGACTCTTTTGTGAACCCCATGGACTGTAACCCACCAGTCTCGTGTCCATGGAATTTCCAAGGCAAGAGCACTGAAGTGGATTGCCATTTCCTTCTCTAAAACAACACTGTAAAACAGCTATAATACAATAAAGTAAAGAATTGCATTGAGTGGACCTTGAAAATCTTTCTTTAATCTGTTTTCTATTTCTTCTACTCCCACTCCAAGCCACCATCTGTTTTTTAAAATATAGGTTTTATTATTATTATTCAGTTATGATGAGACTAGCATATCCAGAGATAGATTTTTATACACATAGATCCAAGAAGGATAGGGGTGAGAGAGGGAGGACCCATGGGGGGAAACACCAGGATCAGTCAGGAGGCAGATGGAGAGAGAGGGAAATGTGGGCCAGAGCCTTTATTGTGGTCTCTGTGGGAAGGAATGGGTGAACTGAATAAACAGGTTTATTATTCAGTTGCTAAGTTGTGTCTGACTCTTTGTAACCTCATGGACTGCAGCACACCAGACTTTCCTGTCTTTCATCTCCCAGAGTTTGCTCAGGCTCATGTCCTTTGAGTCAGTAATGCCATCCAACCATCTCATCCTCTGTTGCCCCCTTCTCCTCCTGCTCTCAGTCTTTCCCAGCATCAATGAGTCAGTTCTTCACATCAGGTGGCCAAAGTATCAGAGCTTCAGCTTCAGCATCAATCCTTCCAATGAATATTCAGGGTTGGTTTCCTTTAGGATTGGCTGATTTGATCTCCTTGCAGTCCAAGGGACTCTCAAGAGTCTTTTCCAGCACCACAGTTCAAAAGCCTCTATTCTTTGGTGCTCAGCCTTCTTTATGGTCCAGCTCTCACATCCATACATGACTACTAAAAAACCATAGCTTTGACTATATGGATATTTGTTAGCAAAGTGATGTCTCTGCTTTTTAATATGCTGTCTAGGTTTGTCATAGCTTTTCTTCCAAGGAGCAAGTGTTTTTTAATTTCATGACTGCAGTCACTGTCTGTAGTGATTTTGAAACCCAAGGAAATAAAGTCTGTCACTGTTTCCAGTTTTTCTCCATCTATTTGTCGTGAAGTGATGGGACCAGATGCCATGATCTTAGTTTTTTGAATGTTGAGTTTTAAGCCAGCTTTTTCACTCTCCTCTTTGATCTTCATCAACAAGCTCTTTAGTTCCTCCTCTCTTTCTGTGATTAGAGTCATATCATCTGAATGACTGAGGCTGTTGATATTTCTCCTGGCATCCTTGATTCCAGCTTGTGATTCATACAGCCTGGCATTTCCCATGATGTACTCTGCATATAAGTTAAATAAGCAGGGTGACAATATACAGTCTTGATGTACTGCTTTGCCGAGTTTGAGCTAGTCTATTTTTCCCTGTCTGGTTCTAACTGTTGCTTCTTGTCCTGCATACAGGTTTCTCAGGGGGCGGATAAAGTGGTCTGGTATTCTCATCTCTATAAGAATATTCCACAATTGGTTGTGATCCACACAGTCAAAGGCTTTAATATAGTCAGTGACGCAGAAGTAGATGCTTTTCTGGAATCCCCTTGCTTTTTGAAGACCCATCAGATGTTAGCAGTTTGATATCTGGTTCCTCTGGCTTTTTGTAAATCCAGCTTGTACACTTGGAAGTTCTTGGTTCACATGCTATTGAAGCCTAGCTTGAAGCATTTTGAGCATAATCTTGCTAATGTGTGAAATGAGGGTAATTGTGGGGTAGTTTGAACATTCCTTAGCATTGCCCNAAGACCCATCAGATGTTAGCAGTTTGATATCTGGTTCCTCTGGCTTTTTGTAAATCCAGCTTGTACACTTGGAAGTTCTTGGTTCACATGCTATTGAAGCCTAGCTTGAAGCATTTTGAGCATAATCTTGCTAATGTGTGAAATGAGGGTAATTGTGGGGTAGTTTGAACATTCCTTAGCATTGCCCTTCTTTGGGATTGGAATGAAAACTGACCTTTTCCAGTCCTATGGCCATTGCTGAGTTTTCCAAATTTGCTGGCATCTTGAGTGCAGCACTTTCACAGCATCATCTTTTAGGATTTGAAATAGATCAGCTGGAATTCCATCACCTCCACACTCTTCGTTCGTGGCCAATGCTTCCTAAGGCATTCTGAATCCAAGATGGCAGAGTAGAAGGATGTGGGCTCATCTTCTCCTGGGAGAACAGCAAAATCGCAACAAATAGGTTTAGGATTGGCTGGACTGAATAATTTCATTATGCTGGAAGCTGTCCCTAGTTGTCTGGTATATGGCCCTAGGGTGATTAGGGCTGGGGAGTAATAGCCCTGGAGGTGGTTGAGAGAATGTACTCCAGATTGCCTTGTTTGCACATGTAAGGTCTGCTCACAGTAATTACCTAGCCTGAGAGGAACAGTGGAGGCATTGTCAGTAGGTTGCAGATGTCACACTGGCACAAATACAAAAAATAAAATGATATGCTTAATACAGTGTCTGGCAACAGAAAATTCTAACTGGTCTACCCATGTACATGTTTACTTTCCTACAATCCAGGTTTGAAACAACAGCTAGAGGAATCTTAAAAGTATAAATCATAAGTATAAAAAGAAAATATAAATTAGATCATGTCTTTTCTTTGCTTAAAATTCTTCTCTTACATATCTGTTAAGGCCCAGTTTCCTTTCTTTGGTTTTGAGGCCCTTCATCATTAGCGCCTACCTCTGTCTGTGTTCTACTTTATTTTTCACTCACTTTATTCTAGGTATACTGATCCCTTGATAATAATTTGCTCCTTTCCTCCTCAAGGCCTTCGTACAGACAGTTTTTGGTACCAGAATGCTCTTTATAACTGATTAACTTCTAGCTAACCTTTGACACTAGCTTAAATGTTATTACTTTAGGGAGGCCTGAATTAGGTCCCTTCTGTTAATTTTTTGGGGATTGTTAATTTGTTTACCTATTCATTGCTTTTGTATGAGTAATATAAGAAGGGAGGTACTGGGGATAAAACAGAAAGCAAGGATGATCATTATTACATATAAACTCTAGAGATTAAGCATTTTTTTTTCCAAATGTAATTTATAATCCACAGGCATCAATGGAGGGAGAATATTTTGTTGTTAAAAGCTTACCCATGTCTAAAAGTTTTTCTTATCTTCTGGTGCTTCCCAAGGCAGGGGCTACCGTAGAAAGTGTGTGAAAGTGAAAGTCACTCAGTTGTGTCTGACTCTTTGCAACCCCATGATCTATACAGTCCATGGAATTCTCCAGGCCAGAATACTGGACTGGGTATACGTTCTCTTCTCAAGAGGATCTTCCCAATCCAGGGATTGAACCCAGGTCTCCTGCATTGCAGGTAGATTCTTTACCAGCTGAACCACCAGGGAAGCCCTCATGTTACTTATAAGTGAGCAGTTATGGAGGATCAAGGTCTCTGACTCTCCTCTACAGCTTCCTTTGCACTGTTCCATTCTTTCATATGAACTAGGGCCAGTTTTACTAGCGAAATAATGACTGCAAAATAAAGTCTCATCCAGTTTGTCTCATAGCACTCCTTTTCTTACCACAGTTAGTAATCATATTTATTTGTTGGTTTGCTTCTGGAATACCTGAGTATCTCAGGCTACTTTGTGTGCCATAGGAGAGGCAGAATTGTGTCTGTCTGGTTTATGTGGTCTGATGCTTGGCTTGAGTTGAGGGTCAGTGAATGAATGCTGAGATGAATGATAGAAGTTGGATTTGAGTGTGTGTCCTTGTGTGGCTGTTTCTATCTGCTTAAATATTTTTTCTAGGTTAAAATTATTGAGGCCAATTTTAATGATGTGAATTGTTGGATTTTGGTGCATCTAACTGACTGTGTATTGAAATGGGCCACTTGAAGAGAATTTTACGTTTCCCCAAAGGTGTTGCCTTGACTCATCCCTCAAGAGATGGAGCTGCCGTTTTAGGTTTCTGCCCAGTTTAGAATCTCTAATTTTTGTAGGAGCTGTCAATCTTACCCTTAGAGTTGCTGATTTCTTAGTGTAGATTGCAAGATAAAATATATATTTTCTGTGTGCTTTTCAGTGAACATAATCTTGAATGCATTGCTAACAACACTTTTCAAGATTTTGAAAAAGAAAATTAGTATTTAAAGAAGTTCTCTGAAGGACATGCTGTCTGTCTTCTGGAGTGAGGCTTGACTGTGGGTGTGTATCAAAGTCACCTGTAGAGGTTTTAAGAGCCCTATTTAGTTAGAAGCTCTAAGGTGTGGGACCTGAGTCACAGGTGATTCTGATGTACAGCCAGGTATAAGAGCAGTACTTCCTATGGAAGTTTCTACGCAGGCAGTCATACCCCAAGGAAGCGTATGTCAAGAATGCTTTTTTATGTTTCCCATCAGTTAAAGTTCTGGCTCTGTAGTTTAGGTTCATTTGTAAAGAAGTGCTTTTAAATGTTTTAGTGAATATTTATGAACTCTTGGTAATACTTTCCAGTCCCTCCACCTAGCAAAGTTGAGTGTTGTCTGCAAATTTAAGGTGTGAGATGGGGAGTAATGAGAGATGTGGGTAAAGAGGTAGACTCTGAAAGGTCTTGTATGTGATGTGAAGCAGTTCTTTTTCCCTTTGGTAATGGAGAGTCATTGGAGGTTTTCTAAAATCAGGAAGGCAACATGGTTAGCTTTTACTTTTGTTTTAAAGGAAAGTTACCTGTCAACTATATGGAACATAGATTAGAATGAGGGAGAAAACTACAAGGAGACCAAAGTAAGTCTGTGCAAGAGGGAATGAGGAGCAGTAGGGATAAAACGGGACTGAAGTCTAGCCCTGTAGGTGCCTGTTTCAGTTTAAGCTCCATCCAGTCAGCTCTACCCTTGACGTCAAGACACCTAAAGTTGCAAAGGCTTTATTGAGAAGTCTTTCTCTGACCGAATTATCTTAATCTGTTCTTTTGATAGTTTTTTTATGTTGTATTTTACAGTACTTTCCATTCTCTATTGTTCTGTTTTTCTTATTTGATTCCTGTGTCTTATTTATCTTACACTGATGCCACTTTTCATGATAGCTGCTTCTCTATAGAAATAGCTGTTGAACAAGTTGTCCCCTAAACATGTCATTCTTGGTTTTTTCCCCTTCTGTTTTTGTGCCTTTGCTCACGGTCTTTATTTTTTCCATATTCTTACTTCTCTTCTACACCCATATCTTGAAGCTTTAACGTCCCCCCCCCCCCATAATTCAAATCCCACCATTTCTGCAAAGTCCTCTAGCGTGATTCTTCCATGGTCACTTCCACCTTTGGGCTCTTATAGTATTTAAGCTGTGTACTCCTTTATGCTTCCTTTTATTTTTTCATCTTTTTATTTAGTCTGTGATGTTAATATTCTGCCTATTTGAGTTGGACAGGATATTTTACACATCACTGTACATAGCATATCCTTAATAATGTGATGGTCATTTGCCCCATTCTAAGTCTTCCTAAAAGCAACTTGGCTATAAACATAGTTTATTCTGCTCTAAAAAACCTAAGACCTCATCTCAGAAATATTTTAAATTGTCAATAACTTTAATTATCTGAATTTAAAGCAAAAAAAAGTTATTATTTTTCTCTAGGATTTCAAAGGTCAAAATAAAAGAGAATTAAAAAAATTTGGGGGGCCTTATTGAAATACAAAGTTGAGTGTTAATATTTGACTGGATATAAAATCCTTTAAAGACATATTGAAAATGCTTTAATTAAAGTAAAATATTTTCATTTGTTCCTTATATTAAATAGTGTGTCCTTTGCCAAAACAAAGCTCTATTTTCTTGGGAGTCACTCAGAACATTTGGACCTCCTCTGGTTTGTAATCCTGTTAAATTTCATCTGTGAATTAAAGCCTAATTATACATAGTTGATGTACCCTACATAGAGACAATTCCATGTATAATTAGTTTACTCATTAACTTTACTTATTGGAACATTATGAAATGCTGAAAGTACTCTGCATTGGTATTAAGAAATAATTTTCTTTGAGAATTAACTGAACATAATTGTCTAAATTTTTCTTTAGCCCATATGTTGTGAAGTACTATGGCAGTTACTTTAAGAACACAGACCTCTGGATTGTCATGGAATACTGTGGAGCTGGCTCTGTCTCAGACATAATTAGATTGCGAAACAAAACAGTAAGTATTGTAAAATTGTTTTGCCAATCTCATTTCTAAAGATTCATATTTTAGAAGCTGACTATATAGTGTGTTGTTACAAGGAAAATATTAGTGTGAAAAAAGAAAAGACTTCACAGGGTAAAAGGCTCTAATATGAGGTGTGAGATTTAGTCACAGATCTTTGTGTGGCAAATACAGGAGTCATATGATTGTTTAATTTATTTATTAGGATAATTTTTGGTTTAGTCCCTGAGAAACCACCATGGTGCTCCTCTTCTTCATTTGGAATCAGTGTTGCATGTTCTTTATTAACTTGAGTTCAGTAAGTTATGGCTAGAATTTTATTTTTGTAATATTTATGGTGTTTCTTTATCATAGGTTTTTTTGCATTATAACCTATGGTTGATAAACAGTTGAAGTATTATGTTTCTGAATCTTAAAAATAACTGAAGAATAGTTTTTGTCTTATTTCCCCAAATATCTCAGAATGTTTGAAATTAATAGAGCTCAATTATAATTTTTTTCTGGTAATTTTTTTCAGCTTAGTGAGAATGTGTTATTTAATGATAAATTTTATAGCTATGTTTTAACCCTAAGTAAAAGAGCTATTTACAAAATTGTTTACTTTAGCCTAGCAATGCACCTAGTTAACTTGGATAATTTACAAGACCAAAGTGACCTTTTTAAAATCTGTGAATGACTAAGAATAATAAATCAGTGAAATAATTTGTAATTCTGTAAAACAGTATCCCAGTAACTACATGTCATTATTACATGTTTTCAGACATATTTCAGTAAAATACATTCGGAAAAATACTTAACTACTTGAGTCAATTTGTGGTTAACCAGAATCATTTTAAAGTTTGATTGGGGAAGTACATTGTAAGTTTATCCTACTAATTTTTTTTCTGTTAGAGAAAATAAAGTAAATAGGTTTTCTTTTAAATGAAGTGAAACAGAAGTTAAAATAATCCCTGTTTTGACAGAATGGATTAAGTGATTTGTGACATTCTAATTATATATTTTAGAATTTCTATGGTGTTTTAACTAACATTTATGTAAATCAGATGACTCCTGAATGGCAGAACAATGCTTTAATTGAAAAGGTAATTATACTCCAGTTAGGGAAGTGTTTTAAAACCATTTCGTAGCTAAACTCAGGGCATTTGGTATTTAAAGTTACAGAGTAGAAATACAGAGTAATACTGTATGAAACGGAAAATCTATTTATTTTAAATGTTAATGTTACCATTTTGAGTCCATAGGAAGAATACAGCCTTTTATGTATTCTAGGTATACAAAAATACTTTATTTCTGTGGTTAATAAATAGAAACCATGAAGGTATACTATAGTTCTAAATGGTAGATTTGAATGGGATAATTTTTCTCAGGTATCTCCTTCACCAATTATCAAAAGGAAGAATTTTACCCTATTTGCACTTTTTTTTAGAAGGCAGATTCCACCTAACATGTTTGGAGATCATACATTTGAAATAGTCTAATTATTATTCCCACAAGTTGGTTTTCCTTGGGCCTGGGGAAGTATGGAAGGGTCTGATTCCCAAATATAAAAAGGAATACAGAATTGCATGAGATGGCTCAGGACCTGTACATATGTTCTTTCTGGGTATTGCCTTGATAGCAGCTCCTGTTAAATCTCAAAAATATTCTGTACTACTTATGCTACTTTTCCTTCATTTATGTATTATTTAAAAAAAGTACCATTGTTATGAAGGTTGGCAGTGTGGGAGATAGTTATCATCCTGTTTAATATTTGATTTTTTTTAGGAATGTTCACTGGAATGATAATCTTGATTGTTTGAATTTCAGAGGAATGGCTTCAAAAAATGTGACAAGTGACAGTTTTCCTTGACCTGTTAACACTCACTCCAGTAGTTAATTGTTTTCATGGTCACAGAAGAATCAATCTTTTCCTAAGAGTACAGAAAATTTTCTTTTAGGCTTTATATGCTGTTTGGGTTTTTGTTACACGCTTTGTTGTTTTTTGTAATTCTGTGTACATTTTAAATAGCACAAGGCTGTTTAAATAATAATAATTCTTATTATTTTTGATGGTGTTTAAATTTGTACTTTTTTTGCTCTTTATTCTGTTTTTGCATTTCTCAGTTGCCTAAACAGTGTTCTTTAGTGTTTCCTTATGATGGTAATAAAATCGCTCTCTCTTTTTTTTTTCTTGTATGAAAATGTTATCTCACTGTACTTTTTTTTTTTTNTTGTGGCCTTCCTATATAATGGGAATTTGTGGAGTTCTCCTTATTATGTAATTTCCTCCCTGTAGGTGGGGTTGTATCAGTGGCTTGTCAAGGTTTCTTAGTTAGGAAGGCTTGCTTTGGAGTTCTGGTGTGTGAAGCTGGATTTCCTCTCTCTTGAGCTTGGAGTCTCACTGTACTTTTGAATGGTATATTTGCTGGGTAAAGAATTCTAGGTTGGCAATTTCTTTTACATTTTAAATTTATTTAAAAGGATTGACTCTTGGAAAACCACCTAAGTAACACCCTTTGTGTTAGAATTATTCTTGTCTTTGAAAGAAATCTCATTAAGTATGACCTGTTCTTGATTTTCAGTTCTATTGCTATCTTTTTTTTTTTGTATTGAAGTATAGCTGATTAACAATGCTGTGATAGTTTCAGGGGAACAGGTGAATAGTGAAGGGATTCAGCCATTCTCCCCCAAGCCCCCTCCCCTCCATATAACACTGAGCAGACTTCTATATGCTATATAGTAGATCCTTGTTGGTTATCCATTTTAAATATAGCAGTATGTACATGCCCATTCCACACTCCTCAGCTGTCCCTTCCCTGATCCTTCCCCTGCCAGCAACCATAAGCTTGTTCTTCAAGTCTGTGAGTCTGTTTCTGTTTTGCTAGTAAATTCATTTGTATTTCTTTTTATATTCCACATATAAGAGCTGTCATAGGTGCTCTTGTTTTTTTGATCAAATAGTTCTTTAAAAATTAAAGATAGAGAAGAAATCTGATGAAGTTACATACCTTTAAAAAAGTTAACAAGTTTTTAGCCTGAAGTATAAAACTGTTTATATATTACTCCCTCCTCTCTGTGCAGTTTTATTACTTGTTACTTCAGCTTCACATTAAGAATGGGTTCCTAGAATAAAGGCTGGGTTCGTGTTTTAGTGTTTTGGTATATGCTTTTGCTTTGTCTGCTCCCCCACCTTTGAGTGTTTCTCCTTACCCCTAGTCTTTGCCTAGTGAGTTTGTATCCATGAAGGACTAGCTCAGTTATCACCTCTTCTTTGAAACTTTCCCTATTTTCCCAGGTAGTTTATGTATTTGGTAATTGGTTGATTAGTGAATTAGTTAAGTATTTATTGCATATTCACTCTTAGATAAGAGCACAATAAATTCTAGTTGCCATTATTTTATAATTTTTACTGTTATTATCTTACATATTTTGACTGCTGGATAGACTAAGCGTCTTGTCATTTGTGTATCGACTCTTTTACTTATTTTAAGTGCTTATCCTTTGCATTTTATTATTATTGTTGGTAGTGGTGTTTTCTTACATTGCAGGCTTGCTTGACAGTTTGCTAATAGTTTTATAAGTATTTCACATATCATTTTAAAAGTGAAAAAAACAGTTATCTTATTGTCAGCACAGATATTAAAGAAAGAATTTCAAAATCTTTCAAAATCTTTTAGAAATTTAACTTCTAAAATCTCTTAGGTTTTATGCCCTGACATTTTCTTTGGGAAATACCTGCTGCTGGNCATTTTATTATTATTGTTGGTAGTGGTGTTTTCTTACATTGCAGGCTTGCTTGACAGTTTGCTAATAGTTTTATAAGTATTTCACATATCATTTTAAAAGTGAAAAAAACAGTTATCTTATTGTCAGCACAGATATTAAAGAAAGAATTTCAAAATCTTTCAAAATCTTTTAGAAATTTAACTTCTAAAATCTCTTAGGTTTTATGCCCTGACATTTTCTTTGGGAAATACCTGCTGCTGGTGCTGCTGCTGCTAAGTCACTTCAGTCGTGTCTGACTCTGTGTGACCCATAGACGGCAGCCCACCAGGCTCCCCCGCCCCTGGGATTCTCCAGGGAAGAACACTGGAGTGGGCTGCCATTTCCTTCTCCAATGCATGAAAGTGAAAAGTGAAAGTGAAATCGCTCAGCCGTGTCCGCCCTCAGCAACCCCATGGACTGCATCCTACCGGGCTCCTCCGTCTGAGGGATTTTCCAGGCAAGAGTTCTGGAGTGGGGTGCCATTGCCTTCTCCATTGGGAAATACCTAGGAAAAGATAAAAGCATAGAATTAAATTTGAGGGTTAACTAGAGCTCTCAGTGATTGGAACTGAGCCTGAGTAGCAGAATTTTGAGATTGGATTGTTGGCAGTTGAGCCAATAACGAATGGAAGTTCGGGTAATGGTGGTAGTACTAGAGGGAGAATGAAGGTGAAACTTTCCTATATTTCAGTGGGTGATAAAAGTTTGAGTCTTCTAGTTGCATTTATAGAAGAAATCACTATTTGGCTAGTATTTACTGAACCTTTTGGTTTATAAGTTAATACTACATGTAAGTTAATCTATAATAAGTATATATAAGTTAAACTCCTGATTCTGTGATCAAACCCACAACACACAACTCGTGTCCTGGTATTATGTATCTTTAATAAGTGACTTTTAAAAAAAATAATATTTAAAACTAGAGTTTGTTGAAACCTATGTGTAGATAACCTTTCTGTGGCTATCCTGTACTTGGAAATCACATTTAATTATTAGTCAGCTTTTAGTCTTTAGGAGAAAAGTTTTAGCAGTTGCTTTCCCCTCCTATAAGCCTCTCAGGGGCAGAAATTTTTATATGGTCATCGTGAAACTATTACAAGTGCCTAGAATAGCTACTGGCATCTAGCAACCTTGATAAATGTTTGTTGAACTGAAATAGGAACAGTTCCATGACTGTTTCTTCTGTGAATATAGACATTCTAACTCATCTATTTAGTGTTGTATTTTTGTAGGTAAATTGTAATTTTCATAGCTAGTACTATTCAGTATTAATGATGTGGGTTATTGAACGATATGATCATACACCAAACAAAGTATATGTGCTTATCAGTAACCTATGAAAGTGTGAAATAACAGGATCTGTCGTGTTAGTTCCCTGATTTTTATAGAAGTTATATTTATGTAAATTAAACTTTTTTCTTATTTTTGCAAATATATATCCCAGTAACTCAAACCATAGGCCTCATTTGGCTGATGAAAAACAAATATGCCTTTTGTTGTTATTACTGGAAGTTAATGTAATCATTCCAGGTTTTTTTTTTTAGTGTTTTCAAGTTTAAAAAGAATAAAAAGTCCAGTAATTATGGGAATAAATACATAAGATATTTATGGCAATAATTTTGAAGGTTTTCTTGTTGAGGACATTTTAAAAACCAATATATTTTATGTTAAATGCATTTAGCCTTTGAACATTTATGCATTTCAAGTATTTATGCATTTATGCAAAGTGAAAATAGACAATTCTGTGAAATTGAAGCTTTTTAAAGATAGATTATATATTTGATTAGAGGCTTTCAAAATGATCTTTACATAATTGTTAAGCTATGCCTTGACATATGGAAGAAATAGAGTCTACATCTTAGATGTTTGTTGTGTATTTGGAAATGTTCTAAGAAAAGGCCTAAGGTTGGTCTCTCTCACTCTGACTCAGCTTTCTATTTGACCACTTATTTTAATTCAACCTAGCACTTTGGATTTTAATTTTGGTTCTTCCAGAAACTAGTTTTATAATCTGGGTCTTCAGCTTCCTCATCTATTAAATAATAATTAGCATTGGTACAGTGCTTTGCATTTTACTTGGCAGTTTTATTTACATTTTGGTTGAATGGAAAGGTTCAAAATACATTTATTGATCTAGGCCTGGTGCTGTGTGTTAGAGGTACAAATAATTCTTAAGAAATGTTCCTGTTGTTGCACTGTTTGCAGACTGGTTAAGGTAATGCATATGTAAAACGCTAAATTTGATTCTGTAAAGAGTTGGAGTTCTTTAGGGAAAGTACAAGACAAGCGCTTAGCCTAACATGGAATTTCAGGGAAAGCTTCATAGGAGAGAGAACCGTTTAACATGATCGTGGAAGAGGACTCATCTGTCATTGGAGTCAGGCTCCACAAGGGCAGGGTGTTGTCTTCTTTGTTGACTGTTCTGTCGCGCTTCTTGGACAGTGCCTGATGTGTAGGATGCTGAGTAAATGTTTGTTGTATGTGTAGATGCACGAACGGATGACTCAGAGAAGAGAGGGCAAAGGACGTCTTGGAAGAGGAAACAATGGTATACTAGAATATATTTTCATCTTTGAAAGTCCAGTGTCATATTCCTTGATCACTTAAAGGAAAATATTCCCAGCATCTTGTTTAAATGGGTTTTCTTTCCTCACAATTGCTCAAAATCATTGTTATGTATTAGTTTGATGGATATATGCTGCTGCTGCTGCTAAGTTGCTTCAGTAGTGTCCAACTCTGTGTGACCTCATAGACGGCAGCCCACCAGGCTCCCCCATCCCTGGGATTCTCCAGGCAAGAACATTGGAGTGGGTTGCCGTTTCCTTCTCCGATGCATGAAAGTGAAAAGTGAAAGTGAAGTCACTCAGTCGTGTCTGACTCTTAGCGACCCCATGGACTGCAGCCTACCGGGCTCCTCCATCCATGGGATTTTCTAGGCAAGAGTACTGGAGTGGGGTGCCATTGCCTTCTCCGGGATCTATGCTAGGGTTGTGATTATTCGTTTCCCCCCCCTTTTTTTTTCCATGTTGGAAGAAATAGCATATGCCACCTTTATCATTTCACTAATGTTTTCTAGCTTCTTATTCATTTTATCTGCTTCCTGGAGTTTATTTGATTCTTCTTTAAGAACACATTCTTTGGGTTTTCCTGATTTCTTGTTCTAATGTGGACTCATTGCTTTTTAGGTCTGCTGTATAGCTGCAGTCCTGGAAATTTCTTTTCTCTTGCCTCCTGGGTTAGTGTCACCATTTTCTTGTGTATTTCCTAGTTCCTTGGCTTTTCACTCTTGCTCTGTGTTTTTCCTAAACTATCTTCTTCAGGATACAAAATTAAGAGATCAACTAGTTGAGTCCTTCTGTGTCTGAAACTGCTTTTATTTTGCTTTATCTTGGTTGATAGTAGCCTATGTAGAATTTTACATTGAAACTAAGTTTCTCTCAGAGCTCTGGTAGCTTTCTTGTATTATCTTCAAGCAGCCAGTGTTGCTGAATGCCTGTCAGAGTCTTATTCATTTGTATGTTTCCTCCCACCTCACAGCTTTTTAGACTTTTTTCTTTATCCTGATGTCTCTGATGTTGAATAAGAATCAAGATATTTCATGAGGATGTGCCTAAGTATGAGTCCTTTTTATTAGTTATGATTAGCACTCAGTAGTTCCTTTCAGATAAAAACTTCTGTCTTTCTTTAGCTTTGGAAAAATTTCTTTGATAATTTCTCCCCTATTTTATTCACTGGCTGGTGAAATCTCCTGAATTTTATTTTTTTTTTTTCTCCCAGGTTTTCTGTCTCCCCCTTTTTTTTTTTTCCTACTTTATTTTCTGACTCTTCTAATTGAACTTTTTATTTCAGCAGTTATATTTTAATTTATAAGAACTCTTTTGTTTTCGGTTATTTCTTTTTCGCAACATCTTGATGCTTGACACGTGGATGTATGACCTTTTCTAATCACTCTAAGAAAAATAAGTTTTGAAAAAAGTTGTTTTCTGTTTCCTGAGTCATCTCTATTTCTGCTGAGGTTACTGCTTCACTTGCTTGACCCTGGTCTTCCCCATGGCAGGATGACTGCCAGAAAGGCTGACTAGCTCTCACTGGAAACATTGGGACGATGCTTTTTGCCTGGCAGGTATAATGTTAAGATGAACTGGTTGGTATCTGGCTTGAGAAGGAAGTGCCTGCAGAGGTGGTTTGTTCAGTTTCTTTAGCCATTCCCCTCCCCTGCCTTTTCTGGGGCCTGGGGATGAATACCAGGATGCATGTAGTCTCTGTGTAAAGTAGGCATGAGGAGCTCACCCTTGTTCTCTTTTCTTCTTTTCGCTTCCTAGGGAAAAGCTAGCTTACCTTTCCCATTTCCCTTCTCCGTCCCACCCTCTTTACCCGGTTGTTGTAACTTGGAACCTTCTTGGTGTTTACTTGTTAATCACCCCTTCTTGCCTGCTCTTGCCTGTGAACTCTTCATAGAAATGCTTCCAAATTTATTATACTCTCCTGTGCTGACTCTTTTATCAGTTCATTTATTAAATGTTTTCTATCAGTTTAATGGGAATTTAGAAGGACGAAAGACAGAGAAGAACTAAACAAACTGCAAATTCAGGTTGGTTTTTGGACCTGAATCAGTCGTATGTTCCCTCCCCCTTCCCACCCACCTCCCTATCCATACTGTCATACCCTTAACTGTTTAAATTAATACAGCTACTTTGAGGAGTACAATTTGATGCTGTGTTGTCAAGTTGAATACGAAAGCGCCATGGGATCATCCCATGTTTCTCCTCTTCCATCTGTACCTTATGAGAAACCCTAACACCACTGAATGGTGAGACATGTCCCAGAATGTTGTCACGACAAAAAAGTAGGAGCAAACTTAAATGTTGATGAGCCCTAGACCCTGGACGAGAGAGCTGCTGCTGTTCTTGCAGTCTCCATAGGCTTGCAGCTCCTTGGTGAAGGCAAACTGAGAGGAGCATTCTGNTTTATCTTGGTTGATAGTAGCCTATGTAGAATTTTACATTGAAACTAAGTTTCTCTCAGAGCTCTGGTAGCTTTCTTGTATTATCTTCAAGCAGCCAGTGTTGCTGAATGCCTGTCAGAGTCTTATTCATTTGTATGTTTCCTCCCACCTCACAGCTTTTTAGACTTTTTTCTTTATCCTGATGTCTCTGATGTTGAATAAGGATCAAGATATTTCATGAGGATGTGCCTAAGTATGAGTCCTTTTTATTAGTTATGATTAGCACTCAGTAGTTCCTTTCAGATAAAAACTTCTGTCTTTCTTTAGCTTTGGAAAAATTTCTTTGATAATTTCTCCCCTATTTTATTCACTGGCTGGTGAAATCTCCTGAATTTTATTTTTTTTTTTTCTCCCAGGTTTTCTGTCTCCCCCTTTTTTTTTTTTCCTACTTTATTTTCTGACTCTTCTAATTGAACTTTTTATTTCAGCAGTTATATTTTAATTTATAAGAACTCTTTTGTTTTCGGTTATTTCTTTTTCGCAACATCTTGATGCTTGACACGTGGATGTATGACCTTTTCTAATCACTCTAAGAAAAATAAGTTTTGAAAAAAGTTGTTTTCTGTTTCCTGAATCATCTCTATTTCTGCTGAGGTTATTGCTTCACTTGCTTGACCCTGGTCTCCCCCATGGCAGGATGACCGCCAGAAAGGCTGACTAGCTCTCACTGGAAACATTGGGACGATGCTTTTTGCCTGGCAGGTATAATGTTAAGATGAACTGGTTGGTATCTGGCTTGAGGAGGAAGTGCCTGGAGAGGTGGTTTGTTCAGTTTCTTTAGCCATTCCCCTCCCCTGCCTTTTCTGGGGCCTGGGGATGAATACCAGGATGCATGTAGTCTCTGTGTAAAGTAGGCATGAGGAGCTCACCCTTGTTCTCTTTTCTTCTTTTCGCTTCCTAGGGAAAAGCTAGCTTACCTTTCCCATTTCCCTTCTCCATCCCGCCCTCTTTACCCGGTTGTTGTAACTTGGAACCTTCTTGGTGTTTACTTGTTAATCACCCCTTCTTGCCTGCTCTTGCCTGTGAACTCTTCATAGAAATGCTTCCAAATTTATTATACTCTCCTGTGCTGACTCTTTTATCAGTTTATTTATTAAATGTTTTCTATCAGTTTAATGGGAATTTAGAAGGACGAAAGACAGAGAAGAACTAAACAAACTGCAAATTCAGGTTGGTTTTTGGACCTGAATCAGTCGTATGTTCCCTCCCCCTTCCCACCCACCTCCCTATCCATACTGTCATACCCTTAGCTGTTTAAATTAATACAGCTCCTTTGAGGAGTACAATTTGATGCTGTGTTGTCAAGTTGAATACGAAAGCGCCATGGGATCATCCCATGTTTCTCCTCTTCCATCTGTACCTTATGAGAAACCCTAACACCACTGAATGGTGAGACATGTCCCAGAATGTTGTCACGACAAAAAAGTAGGAGCAAACTTAAATGTTGATGAGCCCTAGACCCTGGACGAGAGAGCTGCTGCTGTTCTTGCAGTCTCCATAGGCTTGCAGCTCCTTGGTGAAGGCAAACTGAGAGGAGCATTCTGGTTGGACCCTCTCAGAGCACCCGTATCCTGATGTGCAGGTGAAAATGCCGTTAAAATACCAAGTAAAGTTTGTGTCTTAAAAAATTTCTCTCATACACCAAATGTACAGTTTGGTGTATGAGAGAAATTTTTTCAGTGTCTACTTCTACCAGAATGAACTATATTTCTGTGATTGGGTGGGAGTGGGGGAGGGGGCATTGAGGGAACACAAAATAATGGAGAGGAAGTTCCAGACTCTTCAGTTCCTAAGTTGTCTGTTTGTGTATTTTCCTGAAGGCTTGTGGTGGACTTGTTACAGTGGCAGTGATTGGGAAAGTCAGGTTTATTTAGGCATCACTTGAGAAGTGTGAAGGACACACTAGACCATTCTTTTTGGTAAATTCTTACTGTTAGTGTCATGGCAGTGATTCTCAACTCCAGTGACAGACATTTGATAGGTATTTGGAGAACCATTGCTATAATACAGGTATGTGCCAGGCATGTTATATAGACTGTTGCGTTGAATCCTCGTGTAAGGACTGAACAACTGTGTAAGGTAAGAACTGCTATTAACCCCATTTTTCCAGACAAGCAACTGAATCATAGAGTGGTAAAATAGATTAGAGGGAAAGAAAAGGTTGAAATTATAGCCAGCTGCTGGAATCGAACTGTAAAAGTTAAGAGTATAGAGTGTAGAGCCAGACTGTCTTGAATCGTGGCTCTGCTACATACTGGTTGTATGAACTTAGGCAAGTTTCTTAACTTTTCTATGACTCATTTTTTCTATTTGCTAAATGGGATAAGAATACCACCCTACTTCATTGAGTTGTGTTGAAGATTATGCATTTGTAAAGTGCTAGAAACAGTCCCAGGAGAAGGCAATGGCACCCCACTCCAGTACTCTTGCCTGGAAAATCTCATGGATGGAGAAGCCTGGTAGGCTACAGTCCATGGGGTTGCGAAGAGTCAGACACAACTGAGCAACTTCACTTTTCACTTTCATGCATTGGAGAAGGAAATGGCAACCCACTCTAGTGTTCTTGCTTGGAGAATCCCAGGGATGGTGGGCTGCCGTCTGTGGGGTCGCACAGAGTCGGAAACGACTGAAGTGACTTAGCAGCAGCAGCAGCAGCAGCAGAAACAATCCGTGGTACATAAAAAGTCCTATATGTATTTGAATTGATATTGTCATCATTGTTCTGCCTTCTCACTTATATGGATGGGACTGTCTTTGCATTGTGAACATTAATCAGATGATGTGTTTGAGTAGAATAATACAGGAGACTATGGAACCAAGTGCAGAATCTTAGCATTCACCATTGGTGCCTTGAGTTATTTTCAAGAGAGGTACATAAGCTCCATGAGGTAAAGCTTACATTTTCAGGTACAGTGAAAATTTGTTTAATAGAATCAGACAGTGGCTGTTCAGAATATACTGGAACATTTTATTTTAGTGCCGGTAGAATTAATGCCTTGTACATAATAGTCTTTTTGATACATGTTTGCATTTTAAAAATATATATTCTGCCTTGATGTTCATTACGTACTCTTTCAAACTTTCTTTTTACCTCAGTGAAGGGAGACCAGTTTCTTACTGATTTAAGGTTTAATACTTGGAGCTTCGAAGTTTGGTATTGTGTCATCATTAATAACAGACATCTTTTTGAGATGTGTGGATTTCTGCTCCATAAAGTTCTTTTTAGGGTTTATGTTTGCCTGTGTTATTGGACTAATTCCTGTTTGACTTTCCTAATCACTTGGTTGCATGTTCCCTCTTTGTGTAATAGATACTAGTTCATACGGGCTTTACAACTCCATATATATTGAGTGCTTTTCTGTTGTCTTCTGATCTCTTTTTCAGGAATCTTTTCATGTGGGAAAGGATTTTAAAATGTCTGCCCACTGACCATTTTCACAGTAGAGTATCAGTTCTCTTTCTCTTCAGATCAAGGGATTATAAGCAGCGAGTGTATGTGTATATTTACATATGGTGTAAGTAGTGAAAGCTTTCATTTTGAATCACTAGTTGCGGGACTTTGTGATAGATTATTAATTTTTTTTTTTTTTTGCCAGACATCTGCAATCCAGATTTCATGAAAGAAAACCTCTCTCTGCCTTTTTGTATATAATAATGGCTAAAATATTCTAGTTATGTTTTCTAACGTACATACTTTGTATTGAGCAAATTTGTGTTTTTCTGGAAGAATCCCATAAATTTTTTATTGTTTAAAACCTTGGCTATTTTATACCCTCAACACTCCCGTTTTTGGGTGGGATGAGATAGAGTGGTGAGGGGTGGAAGGGAGTTACTGAGTTGCTCTGTTGTTTTTTCCAGTGTTTTCCTCATGCTGAATACCTAACAGCCCCATTAAATGTATGTATTATTTTCCTCAAGAAAGAAGGAGTAAGAGGGGGAGAAATTTTGATTGTAAAGCAGTTGGAATCTGAAGCTTCATGGATGTTCAGATAAAGCCTTACATGTAAGCTTAAGAGTTACTTTTGGAATTTTGGTATTTTAGAAATTGCTACTTAACTCCTCAAGTTTCTCTAAATCATTGATTTTTAGCAAGAGGCTTTGGTCACCATTGTGTATTGATGTAACATGTATGTCATAAAAACTAATAATGGTGAAACATTCGAAGAGCTCTATAAAATGAGATATCCAAATGCAGTGTTAATTTAATTCAGAGTAAACATTTATTGGCTGGGGCAGGTGGTACTCAGAAAAATTAATGCAAAAAGGAGACTTTGCCTTCATGTTCCTTTTAAAAGACTTATTTGTTCTACTTTTTCCACCCCAGTTATTGTAGCCCTTTTGTTTGGCGGCAGAAAATAGAAATCAGCTTCAGAGATTTCATACTGTTAAATATCTGGAGTAACCTATAGCAGTTCTAGAGTTGATCAGTGGTTTGTGCTTTGTACAAACCTCTTTTCCAGGAACCTCCCCACTTTTTTGGTATCTACTTGAAATTTACTACATCAGTTTCAGCTCTTGGTTATAAATTATAGAAAACTCACCTCAAACTGGCTTGAGCCAAGAAGGGAATTTATTTACTCACATAACTAAAAATCTTTGCAGAGCTGGTTTCATGCATGGCTTGATTAAGAGTGAAAGGAATTACTTAGACTTGTCTCTGTTCTAATACCTCTGTTTTGATTCTACTCTTAGACTCTTGCCTCATAGTGGCAAGACAGCTGCTTGGTTATACCTTTCTAGTTGAAATCCAGCAGTCTTGTACCTCACTGGTTCTGAATGGGTCAGGTGCCTTTCTCTGTGGCCGTTGGAATGTGATGCAGTAATTGGATTAGATCTAGGACATGTGTCTGACCTGGAGCAGGGATGGAATTGACTGCTAGAAGTCTGTGGTCTGAAGGTGGGAAAATAGTGATTCCCTCAAGGGAAATGAGGGTATGTTAGCAGGAGAACGGTGAATGAATGTTAGAATGGCAAAAATAACAGGGATTTCTGTGTATTTATCAAACCTAAAATCAAAACTAAATGTACCAAGAATAAAACACACACACACACCCCCTTCTAAAATAACTTCCAGAATGAATGTTAAGTGTTACAAGAGATATCTGGTGAAATTCAGGGTTAAAACTATGAGATCCTCAACCTTTTCTCCCCTTTGTCACAGTAAGGGACAGCTGGGATGATGTATCTCAAGGAGCCTGCTTCTGCTGGGTCAGCAATAAGCATTTGCTCTGAGAATTCATGTAAATCTGCTTTTCAGGTTTACAGATCCATGGTTTCATTTAGACCATGGTGACCTGACCCTGGTTTCAGTTCTGGTGTCCCTGGCCCCTTCTCCTGACAAGGATTTTCTCACCCTAAATAGGTACTGCTGTTCAGTTCTGTGCTAGAATCTTAGAAGAGTGAATCCTTTTGTGTGGAAAGTAGTTCTTGCTCCTTATTTGGTGTCTCCTGTAGAGTGAGACTGAGTTCTAAGTTATTTCACACATGCTTCTTAAAAGTTCCGAGCCACAGCCTTAAGATGACCATGCAGTGTAGGATCAGACCTGGAGAGTTTTTTATAGCAATCATGTGCCACATCTTAACTCTGATTAAATACATCGTACACATCACACTCTAGGACATCTTTTCTGAATCTTTTGATTGAATTATAAGCACTTTTCTTTATGATCTTTCCACATTGCAATATAGTCCCTCCAATAGTCTTGCTCTTCTACCTTAACTAAGTAAATTAAACCTACAAAGGTATTTCCTTGGCTTCCCTAATTGGTAAGCTGCCCAGTCTTCACCTTAGTTGCTGTACTTCTTGGCATTTCTCCCAGTTCTCTTTCCCTTTCATAAGTCAGGCCCACTTTCACGCACTTTATTTTTATATTGTACGTTCCTCTCCTGGCAGACTGCCTGTCACAGCCAGACCTGCCGTGAGCCCTCCCTCCCTGTCATAAGCCTGACCCCTTAGCACACTGTGACAGTGGTTATTTGGAATGATGTGGTTTAGTGGAAGGACCCTTGCGTGTAGCATCAGAAGACCAGACATCAGTTCCTGGTGTATTACATGTTAGCTCTGTGACCCCGGATACACCGTGTAACTAACTCCTTTTAACTTCAGAGGCCTAATCCTAAAATGTACCTAATATCATGTTACTTGCCTTACCTCCCTCAGTGTTTTCTTGTGAGGAACAAAGATGATGAATGTCAGAGCATTTTGTAACCTGCCAAGTTCTATACAAATGTAAATTGCAGTTTGTTACTACTAAGGCAGAAACTTAAAAAGATAGTATTTAGTTTTTAATGATTTATCACTGATTTAAGAATTTTATATTTGTTGAAATAGTGGATATCCTGTAGTATTAGAAAAATATTAAAAGATCATTGTGTCTTATCCAGTAAAATATTATTTAATTTTAGGAAATCAAGAAATGTAAGTTAGTTTTTTTCAGAAAATGGAAATTTAGCTCCTTAGGTAGCAAATCTAATTTTAACAGTTTTAGATGAAGCTCTTTTAAAATTGTATTGTATAATTCTTTATAACTTAAACCAAAATGTATAAATGCCTTCCATTTTAATAATATAAATAAAGGGGAAAAAAAGTAATAGGAGCACATTGTAAAAATCCCAAATAGTACAGAAGAGGAATTTAGCATTTTACTCACTCATCCCTCAGTTTTACTTCCTGGAGGAGATGTCAGTTACCAGTTTCTTGTGGCTTCTTTCAGTGCATGCATTAAAAAAAATTTTTTTTAATTGAAGCATAATTTCTTTACAGAATTTTGTGGTTTTTTAAGAATCAGCCATAGGTACACCCATGTCCCCTCTCTCCCAGACCTCTTTCCCATCTCCCTCCCCACCCCACCCTTCAGCCTGTAGCAGAGCCCCTGTTTGAGTTCCCTGAGTCATACCCATTGACTATCTATTTTACACATGGTATTGTAAATTTCTGTGTTACTCTCTCCATACATTGCCCCTTCTCCCTCCTCTCCTCCTCCCATGTCCATAGGTCTGTTCTCTGTGTCTACTTCTTCATTGCTGCCCTGAAAATAAATTCATCAGTGCCATCTCTTCAGATTCCATATATATGTCAGTATACGATATTTATATTTCTCTTTCTGACTTACTTCACTGTATAATGGGCCTCTAGTTTTTAGAACAGATTCAGATATATTCCTTTTTATGGCTGAATAGTATTCCGTTGTATATGTATACCGCAGGTTCTTTATCCATTCATCTGTTGGTGGACATCTAGGTTGCTTCCATGTTCTAGCTCTTGTAAATAGTGCTGCAGTGAACATTGGGGTACATGTGTCTTTTTCAGTTTGGTTTTCCTCAGGGTATATGCTTAGGAATGGGATTGCTGGATCATATGGTGGTTTTATTCCTAGCTAGTTAAGGGGTCTCCAGACTGTCTTCCATAGTGGCTGTATCAGTTTACATTCCTACCAGCAATGCAAGAGTGTTCCGTTTTCTCCACATTGTTTCCAGCATTTATTTTTTGTAGACTTTTTGATGACGGCCATTCTGACTGGTGTGAGGTGGTATCACATTGTAGTTTTGATTTGCATTTCTCTAATAATGAGCGATGTTGAGCATCTTTTCGTGTGCTTGTTAGCCATCAGTATGTCTTCTTTGGAGAAGTGTCTCTTCAGGTCTCTTTCCCACTTTTTGATTGCTCTTCTGGTATTGAGTTGTATAAGCTGCTTGTATATTTTGGAAATTAATTCTTTATCAGTTGTTTCCATTGCTATCACTTTTCCCATTCTGAGGGTTATCTTTTTACTTTGTTTATAGTTTCCTTTGCTGTGCAAAAGCTTTTTAAGTTTAATTCAGTCCCACTTGTTTATTTTTGCTTTTATTTCCATTACTCTAGAAGGTGGGTCATAGAGGATCTTGCTTTATGTCTTCGAGCGTTCTGCCTAAGTTCTCCTCTAAGAGTTTAATAGTTTCTGGCCTTACATTTAGATCTGTTGTAAACAAGAGATTCATACTGCATGTATGGTGTTCTATACTTTGCTTTTTGTTTTTTAAACTTCTTTTTTCTTTTCTTTTTTTTTTTCTTGGCGAGCCAGACAGGAGATGAATTTTTTTTTTTCAACTTTTGATGTATCTCAGAGATATTCCCATATCAGTATATAGGTCTGTGTGTATGTAACAGAGTGTGTTTTTTTCAGTACTTTGGATAAAATGAATTCCAACTTACATTGTAATCAAAGCTGAAGGAAACTTTTGTAGGAATGTATTGGCTGTAGTCCATGGGATTGCAGAGTCAGACAGGACTGAGTGACTGAACTGAACTGATTGTTGTACCTGTGTTGTTCTGGCCGTTGGTTACATTCTGAGAAATAAAATTACTAGCTTAGAGGGCATGTTCAGGTGACAATTCCTTTTCTTTCTTTTTTTTTTTTTTTGAGAGGGGGCAGTTTCAGTTTGAATTATGAAAGGATTTTGGATTTTGCTTTCAGTGGCTTCCTGTTTAACTGCATGTTTTGGCATCTCTTCATCTTAAAATTAGAAATTTTGACTAAAAAAATGCATTGGGATAGTTATGGAGTTTGGGATGGACTAGGTACACACTGCTATATTTAAAATGGATAATCATCAAGGAGCTACTGTATAGCACAGGGGGCTCGGATCAATGTCACGTGGCAGCCTGGATAGGAGGTAAGTTTGGGGGGAGAAATGGTTACATGTATATGTAGGACTGAATCCCTTTGCTGTCCACCTGAAACTGTCACAGCATTGTTAACTGGCTGTACTCCAACATGAAATAAGAAGTCAAAAAAATCCATTGGAATTTTAAGCAAGTTTATTTATCTGTTAGCTGGTACTTCAGATTTACTACTATTGCTATAAATGACTTTATTATTAACATTCTCCACAGTAGCTTTTCTGCTTCTAGTCTTTAGATGAAGGCTACTGTCACAGTTTCCTTCTTAAAAGTTCAGGTATGATCGTGCCATCTTTTCATTTAAAAGTATGTAGGCACATAAAGAAGAGTTAACCCGAACCTGCCTTTGCCATTTTGCACTGTTCTCCCATACACACTGCATTCGGACACAAAGAACCGGTACTAGACTTCATTCATTTTTGTGCCCGTTTCCTTTACACATACCTAGTATTTATTTTCCTTTTTGGTCTCCTGACAAACTTTGTACATTCTTCAAGAGGCAGCTCAAAAGTCTCCTCCTCTATGAAGACTGCCTTGAATAGGGAGAGTGGTGTGGTGAGATTGTCAGGGCTATAGGAACTGTTCAAGGCCTTGAGGGTTGAAGTGTGTGGTTTGGATTTTACCTTAATAAGAGTACTGGTTCTGATGCAGTACTGGTTCTTATAATCACCTTAGACACTGCTGTCCTGGGATGCTCCTACGCCTAATCTTATTGTACCTGGCATTGTTTAATATCTTAATTATTTGTTCCTGTCCCTTCCTTTCCCACTCAATTATGAGCACCATGAAGGCAAGGGCAGAATAACAGATTCTCAGTAAATTTTTGTTGCTGCGTACCATCTGTTGTTGTGTGTGGATATTAAGTTAAATGATACCTGTAATGTGGCAGGTATGGTAAATACTCAGTAAGTATAAGTTGTTGGTGTTGTCATTATCACTGGACAGATAAATCCTCACTTGGGAATAAAGGGTCCTTTTTTTGAAAGAGATTAGATTTGATGTAGGCCTTAAAAGACTATATAGGGATTACATTGGTGAGTTTTGCTCAGATAGTTTTCAAAACTTTATGAAAACTCAAGGTGCAAGTTAAAACTTGAAATTTGATAATACAATATCTATAGTTATCTGTCTGTGGCACATGAAAGGGGAACTATGTCTATGTTAAGATTTGTCTCCTTAATAGTATGTACTATATATAGCATTATTCTACTGTTTTATTTTTCAAAAAATTCCAAGGTACTTCTGACATGCATCTGGGTTTAAAAAAGTGACTACAGGTCTCTTTTTAAAATGGTAGTTTTGGTGATATGCATTCTGCTATTTTTCTGTTGATTAGTCATGATACATAGTCACAATAGTAAAAGATATTTACCAGTTTTCACAGTCAATAGCCAGACAAAAAAATAAAAGATAATCACAATTGTAAGCCATAATGGGAACATGATTAACCTAACAATATAAAATAATTACATATGATTTGGGGAGTCAAGCAGAGTGATGTGGTAAGTGAAAGTGCATACATGCACAAGTATCATCTACTTAGGAAGTCTGTATCTTTTGGTTGGCGCATTTAATCCATTTACGTTTAAGGTAATTATCAATATGTATGATCCTATTACCATCTCTTTAATTGTTTTGGGTTTATTTTCTATACGTCTTTTCCTTCTTTTGTGTTTCCTGCCTAGAGAAGTTCCTTTAGCATTTGTTATAAAGCCGATTTTTGCTATAAAGCTGAATTCTTTTAATTTTTGCTTGTCTGGAAAGCTTTTGATTTCTCCACCAAATCTGAATGAGAGTCTTGCTGGGTAGAGTATTCTTGGTAGGTTCTTTCTTTTCATCACTTTAAATATATCATGGCATTCCCTTCTGGCATGTAGATTTTCTGTTGAGAAATCAGCTGATAGCCTGATGGGAGTTCACTTATATGTTGTCATTTTTCCCATGTTGCTTTTAGTATTTTATCTTTGTTTTTAATAACTGTCAGTTTGATTACTATATGTCTCAGTGTGTTCCTCCTTGGGTTTATCCTGCCTGGGACTCTATTTCCTGGACTTGGTTGACTATTTCCTTTTGCATATTAGGGAAATTTTCAGAAAATTAGGATAATTAGCTCTTCAAATATTTTCTCAGGTTCTTTCTCTATTCTTCTTCTGGGATCCCTATAATGCAGCTGTCGGTGTGTTTAATGTTGTCCCAGAGGTCTCTTAGGCTGTCTTCATTTCTTTTCATTATTTTTTCTATATTCTGTTCCGTGGCAGTGATTTCCATCATTCTGTCTTCCAGGTCATTTATCTGTTCTTCTGCCTCAGTTATTCTGCTATTGATTCCTTCTGGTGTATTGTTCATCTCTGTTTGTTCTTTGGTTCTTCTAGGTCTTTGGTAAACATTTCTTGCATCTTCTCCTTTCTGAGATCCTGGATCATCTTCACTATGATTATTCTGAATTCTTTTTCTGGAAGGTTGCTTACCCCCACTTTATTTAGTTGTTTTTCTTGGGTTTTATCTTGTCCCTTCATCTGGGACATAACTTTTTGCTTTTTCATGCTGATTAACTTTCTGTAATGTGGTTTTGTTTTAGTCACTGTGGGACTGTGGTTCTTCTTGCTTCTTCTGTCTGCCTTCTGATGGAGGAGGCTAAGCGGCTTGTGTAAGCTTCCTGATGGGAGGGACTGGTGGTGAGAAAAACTGGGAATTGCTTTGGTGGCCAGGGCCTTTGCTCAGTAAAGCTTTAATCCAAATATCTGCTGATGGGTAGGGTTGTGCTCCCTCCCTTGTAGTTGTTTGGCCTGAGGGGACCCAGCCCTGGGGTTTCTGGGCTCCATGGTAGAGTTAATGGTGACCTCCAAGAGGGCTTATGCCAAGGGAAACCCTCCTGGACTACTGCTGCCAGTGCCCCTGTCCCTGGGGTGAGCCCCTGCTGACCCAGGCTTCCATAGGAGACCCTTCAGCACTAGCAGGTTGTTTTGGTTCAGTGTTCTCTGGGGTCACTGCTCTTTTCTTCTACATCTTGGTGTGCCTAAGAGTTTGTGCCCTCCAAGACTGGAGTCTCTGTTTCCCCCTAGTCCTGTGAAAGTCCTATAATTAAATCCTGCTGGCCTTCAAGTTCAGATTCCCTGGGGATCTCCAGTCCCTTTGTCAGATCCCCAGGTCGGGAAGCTTGATGTGGGGTTCAGAACCTTCACAATAGTGGGAGAACTTCTTTGGTGTTACTGTTCTCCAGTTTGTGGGTCACTCGCCTGGCAGGTATGGGATTTGATTTCATTGTGATTGTACCCCTCCTACTGTCTCACTTGCCTCTTCTTTGTCTTTGGACACGGGGTTTCTTTTCTTGGTGGGTTCCAGTGTCCTCCTGTCGATGGTTGTTCAATAGCTAGTGGTGACTTTGATGTTCTTGCCAGAGGAGATGAGCGCCTGTCTTTCTACTCTGCCATCTTGAACCAGAAGCCCCAACATATTGTTTTATATGCACAGATACTTATATAAGAAAGATAGAATTTAGCTAAGAGTGTCAGTTTCATTCTTAGAAAAATAAAATTCTTAATTTTGTATGAATTTTCAAACCCTCCCTTGAATTTGTTTTTACTAGTGTAAAAACATTAAGGCACTACAAATATCTTAAAACAGCTTGTGCATGTGCCCTTGAGACACGTTGGTGGGTGCATTTTTATCAAAACCATATACATGGTGACATATTAAATGTATCATATTATTATACTAATCATACAACTCTAGAAACAAAAGTAACCAGAGGACTTAAAGCCTATCAAAACCATCTTTTTGTTTTTGTACAATGGGATTCTTTTTAAATTTGCCAATGAATTCATACCAGTATTGAAACCAGATGTAGACTTCCGTCTTTTAATGTATTAGCTCAGCTATAAAGTCTTATTTCCATCTCTGATTACTGACTGTTTCATTCATGGTTTATTATCTCTTTCCTGCCCTCCTTTTTCTTTTTTTTTTTTAAACTAGAGTCTAAATATGATTCAAATGATTTTAAGATGACATTGCCCCATTTGTGTAGTGACAGAAATAAAATTAAATCTGTATTGAATTGATGATAACCTAATTAAATCCACAAATGAAGTACTCTCGATAAAATTTTTCACTGGAAAGGATTCTTGACAGATACTACTGAAAGAAGTGTTAGCTGTGGTTTGAGTATTTTTCATCTTAGAACTTAAATCCTACTTTACTTCTTTCTGTATAAAAGCATATCTTCTCTTTTTTTTCTTTTCTTTCTATATATTTTCAATATAAACTTATGATTTTGAAATTTGATCTGAACTGATGAAAAGTCATATTTATAGAAATAAAAAAGATATTACTTAAAATGTTTAGTTTTTCTGTTGCCAAATAGAAACCTAGTCACCTTTGGTAACTGATTTTGTTTGTATGTAAGTGAAATTTACATTTAAAGATTGTCTGAAAACAAAACTCTCTTTAGGAAAATGACTGTCAACGAACTCCCTTACCCATTCCCTCTAAGTAGTGAGTATGTATCCAAAGGATATGAAATAAGCATCTAGATCAAGGCCTACATCTGGGAAGGCCTACTCCCCTTTTTTTCCTGCTCTCCACAAGCGACCCAAAATGTATGGAGTGGTTTAAATGTTGAGATAGATATTATTCTTTTCCAAAGTGCATTTGCTACCCTTGATATTTAAAAGAGACCAGATAACATTTATTCTTCTAAATTTGTCAAGATTTACCTGAAATTTTTGTACTTAAGGCTGAAATTTAGCTGCCTTTACTCTTTGTTGAATACATACTTTGAATCTCATCTTTGGAACAGGCCTTGCTACTGTTTGCTTACATTGAGGCTAATTCATGCATTCATGTTTGTGTGAAACTCATATAAAAGACCCTATAACTGTAAATTAATAAAAAAAATTTAAGTCAACATTATGTCTCTGTGTTCTAGAAAATGTTTGTTTACTTGTTAATTGTTAAAATGATTTTTTTCGAGGGATAGAAACCTTTCATTTTGTAATTGAAGTTAAAAGTCTTTAGTGCAGATACCACATTTGAGCCTTAATATTCAAAGGGATTGTTAGAATAATATGGTACACAAATAATTTTAATTTAAGACATATCCATGTATGATTAGAATGATTGGCTATTGCATCTTTTTTTTTTTTTTTGATTAGAGGGAAGATATGAAATGAACCTCTAAAGTAGAGGGAGGGATTTATTACTGAAGAGAGAAAAGCATAATGGGAAAAAGACTTCAGAAACTTCACGTTTGCTTTAGATCTGTCCTCTCCACCTTTATTGATTCAGAGCCAAATACTGGCTCTGGCCTTAGGTATTCTTGTAAACTTCATAAAAACTGGTACTGTCAGCTTCTTCACCCCTGTATACCCAGCACCTTTAGCAGGACTTATGCAAGAGAGCCAGTGCAGTAGATGCTTGTTGAAAGAACAGATGCTCGAATTAGTGAAAAATAAAAATGGATGCCCAAATCAATCTTTTGTTAAGAAAAGACGGTGAAAATCTTTTGTAATGTTATAGAATCATAGAATTGGAATGAACCGTGAAAGTCTTTTAGCCAAACCAGACAGTTCATGAATCAACTTACTATCTCTGGCAAGTCTTCCTTCAGTCTTTCTGTGGATTTGTCCAGTGGCAAATGGTTTACAGTGTTGAGTGCTTCACAGCACTGAAATCAGATTCATCCTGAGACCTAAGTATAGTAGGCCCATTTAATTTTGAACTTTCTCTAGTATGGCTCTGAAATACAGGGTATATAGGAGCAGCGATGACAAGCCAAGAAGTTAATGAAGGATTAGTTGAATTATTGGTTGGAAATAGTGAAATGCTAGGAGGATAAAAATTGAAGTCTAGGTAACTGAAAAGGTCAGCACTGAAGTGACTAAGCATGACACAGTCTTTTGGACTGGTATTGCTTTTGTAACACCCCGAGCTCTTTAATCTTTAGAGTAGGGATGTGGAATCGGGAGAGGGGAGAGAACCTAGTCCCGAATGACAGCACCACCACTTTGCATACCTCTGCAGTGGTGTGGCGGCCCTCTATAGCACCCCTGCCTCTTACTCACCCACCAGGGCTGCAGACCACTAATTTTAAAAGACCAGGACCATCAGATGTGAATTTCTCTTCTCCTGTAGTAACTACAAGTCTGTACCCATTCATTCATTATTTGTCGATTGCTACCTGTATGCCAGGTGTGGTTCCATCAATGCATGCACTGATGCGGATACATCAGTGAACCAGACAAAGATCTCTGCTCTCCTGGACCCTTTTCTTAGTGCAGTGCTGTTCAGTAGAAACATAGCGTGGGCTGCGTATGTAATTCTAAGCTTTCTAGCACCCACATTCAAAAAGAAAAAGCAGCAGGTGAGGTTAATTTTAATGTATTAAATATAGGCGAGGCCTCCCTGGTGGCTCACACAGAAAAGAATCAGCCTGCAATGCAGGAGGTGCAGGTTCCCTGGGTTGGGAAGATCTCCTGCAGAGGAGGAGACCTACTCCACTATTGTTGTCTGGAGAATTCCATGGACAGAGGAGCCTGGCATGTTACAGTCCATGGAGTCACATAGAGTTGGACCTGAGTAACATACATTTTTTTCACTGATACTAATTTTCTATTATATAATATTAATAACATTAACACATTTAAAATATAATAATATAATTAGTGTATAAATGTCATTTAACTGTGTAAGCAGTATGTAAGTTATTAATGAGATACCTTACATTTCCTTTTTGGTACTAGGCTTTTAACTCTGGTANGAGTTGGACCTGAGTGACATACATTTTTTTCACTGATACTAATTTTCTATTATATAATATTAATAACATTAACACATTTAAAATATAATAATATAATTAGTGTATAAATGTCATTTAACTGTGTAAGCAGTATGTAAGTTATTAATGAGATACCTTACATTTCCTTTTTGGTACTAGGCTTTTAACTCTGGTATATTTTATATTTATAGCATATCTCAGTTGGGTTAGCTATGTTTCAAATGCTGGGGAGCTACTGTGTTGAATAGTGCAGCTTTAGAATATAGTCCTTGCTCTCTGTGGACCATGAAGTCAGTCCATCTGGTCTGAGGTAGAGAATCAGTTCCTAAAAGTATTAGAATTTTCAAATAATCCAGACTTCTTATCCATGGCCTGCAAAGCTTTACATGGTCTGTGCAGTACTTTTATGACAGTATGTGTTGGTGTTTTATGCAAATATAAACCACCTGGCAATTTGCTTAGAAATTTTAACACAATGAAGGTTTTTTTAAATTGAGGAAAATTCATATAACATAAGATTTGCCATTTTAAAGGGGGGAAATTCCTTGTCATTAGTGCATTTACAGTATTGTATAATTACCACCCCTGTGTAGTTCCAAAATATTTTCATCACCTTGCTATCCTTTAAGCAGTTTCTCTCCCTCCCACTTCTCCCTCTTGTCCCTAGCAGTCACCAGTCTGCTTTCTTTTTCTGTGGATTTACCTATTCTTAATATTTCATATAAGTGGGATCATACAATATGTGCTTTCTGTTGTGTCTAGCTTCTTTCACTTAGCATAATGTTTTTGAGGTCCTCTACATTGCAGCACATGTCTGTACTTTATTCCTTTTCGTGACCAAATAATATTCCATTGTTTGTGTATACCATAATTTGTTTATCCATTCCTCTGTGATAGACATTTGGGTTGTCTTAGCCTTTTGGCCATTGTGAATAGTGCTCCTGTGAACACGCGTGTACATGCTTGTTTGAGTACCCGTATTTTACTTTTGTCAAATGGTGATAATCTGCTGTATAGGGCTGTTATAAAGAAAAATGAGCTAACGCGTGTGGAACTGCTAGCACAGTGCCTGCCACAGATAGAACTGGCTCGGGTGCTGTCAGTACGGAAAGTCTTCACGTCTGTGTCTCGCTCCTCCTTTTTCCTTCCCCTGGTGGTCTGTTTTTGTGTTTCCGTTCTCCTGGTCTTTCTCTGACGTTCTCATTTCTGAGTTATCATTATTAGAATTGGAAATCCAGGACCCGGGTGGGTTGAAAATGCCTCACTGGGAGGAGGAGTGGCATTGGTGTCCATGGTTCGCGCAGGAGGCTCTTGGCAGCTCACCCCTCCGCATTTCCTCTGCTTTGTGTGGCACTGCAGGAAAGTGAGGAGGCACCCCGGAAGGGTGTCTCTGGATTTACTTTTTCAGGACAGACAAATGTCATATTGCCACCTCAGAGTTAGATGGTGTAGGGAAGAGTGATTTCTTAGGGTCACAATGATTCTCGGGATATGTTACGTGCTTTAGGAATGACATGGATAATTTTAAAGAAAGGAGAAGTTGAATGATGACATTTTCCTTCATCAGAAGAAGAGGTTCTCGGTACTTTACCTTTTAGCCTTTTCCTAAAAGTTTAGTGATCTTTAGAAAGAAGTGCTTGTTAACAATGCTCTCTTGTAAGAGTTTAGTTGTCTCAGCATTTCAGTTGAGTTTTTAAAATATTTCTTTCCAGTTAACAGAAGATGAAATTGCAACCATTCTCAAATCTACTTTGAAAGGACTAGAGTACTTACATTTTATGAGAAAAATACACAGAGATATAAAAGCTGGAAATATTCTCCTCAATACAGAAGGACATGCGAAATTGGCGGATTTTGGAGTTGCTGGTCAGTTAACGGTAAGTGTAATACTTTTGGAAGCACTGTTGGTTTGTATTGTCCAGGTTCGAGTGTGACTAAACCTTGATAATATCTTTTGAGAGTTATGAGAAGAAGTGCATAACTTCATTGCTTCAGGGAGAAGCAGCCATTATTTAGGTATTATTTATTTACCATTTAAGAGACATTGGATGAATATGAAAGAATATATATTGCCATCAAAGTGCTTAAATATTTGGAAAGGAAAGCTGCATTTGTTCATTTCTGTAGGTTTTATTGTTACAGTGCTATCTTTAATGAAGATAGTGGAGTTAAGTTACTTATGGATTCTTGGTTATTTCAGAATTCTAAATTCCTAAATATGTCATGTCACAACTGGTTGAAATTTTAGGAAAATAGTCAATTTCAGATATAACCTGTAGTGTTTGAGGATTTCAAATATTTAGTTTAAGGAATATGCTGGCAAATACATTTCCTTAGTGTTTTTGTAGTTGTAGTTATATCTATGTAATGTTCTTGCAGGATACAATGGCAAAACGCAATACTGTGATAGGAACTCCATTTTGGATGGCTCCTGAGGTCATTCAAGAAATAGGCTATAACTGTGTGGCTGACATCTGGTCCCTTGGCATTACTTCTATAGAAATGGCTGAAGGAAAACCTCCTTATGCTGATATTCATCCGATGAGGGTAAGAAAATGATGGAAAAATGTCAATGTTAAAAGTGCTGCAGTTTTGTAGTGTGAGTGTGTAAATAAACATGGAGTAAAAAGATTATTTGAATTTGGATTCTGTGCAAAAATTAGCAAAATTATCTGTCAGGGATTAGTGACTGTTCACTTCTTTCTACCATCATTTCCTTAACTGGGAGGAAAAGAAGTGAAGCCTGTATTTCTCTCTACAGTGGCTGTTTTTCTCCCCTCAAAGTATATCTGCTAAATTTCCCCATGATTTAAATAGAAGAAAGGGCTGGTAAATCCACTACATTATTCAGGTCCTCATATTCGGAATATAACAGTGGAGGCTTGGAAGAAATCCATTCCCTTCTACTTACCGTGCATATTGTACCTTTTTGTGTTTTTGTTTCTCTAGTTGAGCTAATATTAAAAAAGAATCCCGATTTCTAATATTGGTATGTATCTGTAAGTGAAATAAGCTTTTATTTTTAGTGTTCAGTGAGAAAATGGAATTCCTTTTATGAATATTATTATATGCTTTTATGAACTCCTTTTCCATGATAAATTTTTGAGTCTGAAATGTATAGATTGCATATTCAAGTCTAATTGCCACTGCTTTTAGAGGTGATGAACAGTTTTTAAATTTGTTAGTATGTGAGTCTCAATTTATTATAGATAAGTACATTTATCTTTGTAAACTTATTGCCCTCTAGTGGCTGTATTCAACTCAAGAAGAAAGCATATAGGAATGAAGGCAGAAAGAAGGTAGAGGAGAGAGAGAATGTGTGTGTGTGTGTGTGTGTGTATGTGTGTAAAGAAAAGAAGATGATTTCAGGGTAGATGGAGAAATGTGTGAATAAACAGATGGGAGGAAAAAGAATGCCATATTTTAGAGTATTTGAAAAAGAAGAATAAATTAAAATTCTGATACTATAGTGCTATTATGAATTGAACTTCAGTAGTGTAGATAATAATGTACTATACTGAAATATTTAAAAGTCTGCCTGCCACTTTAAAGAGAACTCTTTGAGGAACGTAATTGTATATGATATGTGTCGTCTTCCATGTACATATAAACTCCTCTTGCTAAAGCGAAACAGAAAAATAGCATGAATTTTTTGAAAATATTGACATGAACTATAACTAGGTCAGCATAAAATGATCAATAAAATTCTCATTTCTTGTCTGATTATTAGATATCTTTGGTACTTTCCGTTAGAAAATGTTTGGGGTGATCCTCAGCTAGATATATTTGAGTTTAGGTTAGTGAGGTTAACCAAAGTATCCAAGACAGCCTAGCTAAGTGCCAGAGCTGGGATTTAACCCAGAACTTAAGAGTATTACTCTTCTGCTTCCTCCAGTATAAATCTTATTTTTTCCAACCAAACAGTTCCACATATTCAGTTTGACCATGAGGTAGTCTCTTTAGCAGATAGCCAAGGATTTAAAAAATAAAGCACAGAGTAGCTTCTCTCATTGCAAATTATGTGGCACTATGTCACAACCAAGAATACTCCTAATCTAACATGATTTCTTTTTTAAAAAATTTCAAAAATGTTTATATCCAGGTCTTAAGAATTGAAAACTGAGTCAGTCATTTTTTAATTAAAAAAACAAAACAGGAATCCATGACCTCCTTCCTTCCTCCCCAATTAATAATAGAACCAAGTTGAGAAATTCTGGACGACTGGGCTTGGTTAGAGGTGCCAGTTAAGTCGTCCCCGCCCCCGGCACACCTGCACATCTTCCATCCCCCAGTTCCTGCTGTGTGTGCCTGGGTTGGCACCTGGCCCATCTCAGTGTGTGTGCACAGGACTTTGCCCTCTGACATCGTATGGCCAGAAATTACAACTCAGTGACAAAGCTCAGGATTCCCTTTTCCTCTCACTTTTTACTTAGTTAAATTTTGGCTTGAATGACACGTTCTGTGCACAACAAATCTACTTTCTTAGTTTTCATTTTATCTTTTTTACCCCCATGGTAATTTCTTAGGGCCATCCTAACATATTACCACAAATTTTGTGGCTTAAAACTATAGAACTTTATTCTCTTACAATTCTGGAGGCCAGCAATTTGAAATGAAGGTGTTGACAGAGCTGCACTCCTTCCAGAAGCTCTAAAGGAGACTCTGTTTTCTGCCACTGCCAGCTTTGGGGTGGCGGCTGCCAGCAGTCCTTGGCATTCCTTGGGTTGTAGCTACATCTCTCCAGTCCCTGCCTGCACCTTTTATATTACTCTCTCCTTTGTGAGTGTCTGCGTTTTCCTCTTCTGTCTGTCTCAGATTTTCCTCTGCCTTTTTCTTTAAAGGACAGATGTCATAGGATTTAGGGCCCACTCCAGTAATCCAGAACAATCTCCAACTGCAGGGATTTTTTTTTTCCAAATGAGATCCTGTTTAGAAGTTCTGAATATTAGGATATAGACATATCTTTTGGGGGCCACTCTTCAACCCACTATATCCTCTATAATCTGTTCCCTTTTTTCAAATTATATGTATTTAAGATTAGTAACAATTAATTTCAAGATCTATTTTCCTAGTCTTTTCTCAAATTTTAAAAATTGTGGTAAAGTGTTCATAAAAATGGTATCATTTTAACCATTTTTTCACTATACAGTTCAGTGGTTTTAAAGTACATTCACATCACACTGTCTACTACAGAAATTTTTATCATCTCAAACTAAAACTCTATACACATTAAAAAGTAACTCTTTATTATCTCCTCCCCCTAACACCTTATAACCATAATTCTCTCTGTTTCTATGAATTTGACTACTCTAAGCATCTCATATAAGTGAAATCATACAATATTTGTCCTTTTGTGTCTGGCTTCTTTCACTTAATATAATGTTTGCAAGGTTCATCCATAGTTGTAGCATATATCCAAATTCTTTTTTTAAGGCTGGATAATATTCCATTGTATAAATACCACATTTTGTTTAACCATTCATCCAGATTGGACACTTGAGTTGCTTCCACCTTTTGATTGTTGTGACTAGTGCTTCTGTGAACATGGATGTACATTTATTCTCTGTGAGAGTCTGCTCTCAATTCTTTGGGTATATACCCAGAACTAGATTGCTGGGTCATATGGTAATTTTATGTGTAAATTTTTGAGGAACCTCTCTACTGTTTTTAATAGCATTGTGCTGTTTTACGTTCCCACCAGCAATACACAGACTCCGGTTTCTCCACATTCTTGCCAGCACTTATTTTCCGTCTTTTGATAATAGCCATCCTAATGAGAGTGAAGTGTTACTTCGTGGTTTTGATTTACATTTCCCTAATAAATAATGATGTTGAGTATCTTTTCATGTACATTTTGTTCATTTGTATATCTTCTTTGGAGCAGTGTTTCTTCAGGTTATTTGCCATTTTAAAATTGGGTTGTTTTTTGTGTTGTTGAGTTTCTGGTCTCATTTTAATCAGCTTTTCTCTAGTTTAGTCTGCCGTTTTCTATTTGCTGGCCGAAGTCTGCGAGCCCTTTGACTTTTTACTGCCTGTTTATTGTTCTTCCAGCTGTCCCCCGCCACGTTTTGTATCCAATTCTAATACCCAGTCTAAGTCCCTTGATAATTCTTTTGGGTAGAATCCTCCCAGTCCTTCCCTTGGGAAGTCTTTGAGTCAAAATGTATCTCAGATTTGCCGCTCTACAGGTAGAGGATCGCTTATTGGTATTTAAGTGTTGTATTACTTTGCTTTGTGCAATAGATGTGTTCTAGGGATTTTGTATAAATATTTAATAGTTGTAAATTGGAGTTTACATTTTGGGGATATTATTTTTTTTAAATAATTTGTATTGATTCCTTTAGTGATGAGAATAATGCTGTTGAAACTTAATTGCCATATGATTGTATTTATTTTTTATCATGGACATATCCATTTTAGCAGTAATACAAAATGTAATCATTAATATTAACATATTTTTGATTTAATGTTAATGTTAAAATAGATGCCTGTTCTCATGTGGAGGCAGGAAGTCAGCCTTTGGACCAGTTGGAGAATATATCTGGTTACCTGCATTGGTTATTTTGTGTCAGAGAAACTGAGTGTCACCTAAGTATGGATGTTTGATTTTTTGAAGACAAGAACCCTGGAGTTTTCTTCTTACACTCTTTTACTTCTTTCCCTTTTCTTTATTTGCTTCTGCGTATATTCAGGGCACATTCATTGTGTCCCAGTCAGACTCTGAGGATGCATTGGGAAGCAGTGCACGTGTTTCCTGTTCTGTTGGAACTTCCACCCCAGGGATAACTTGCATTCTGATGTTAGAGCTATTTTGCTTTCGGTGTGTGTGTGTGTATGGGGAGGAAGTACATATATATTCAGTTGTTTAGAATGTAAGACCATACACTGTAGCAACTTTTATTCATTTATATGTATGTTACAGATCATAAAGGATCATATGCCTATATGATTTTTATTATTTTGGCGTTACATTGCCTGTTTTTCTCCTTTGAACTTCTCCTCATCTTCCTTTTTTTCCCATTTCTCCCTAGTGCTACTTTTACTTCCTTTGACTGTTTCCTATTTCCTAACTGTGCGTACATGAATGCTCACACAGTCCCTTTCGAACCTTCGCTTTTCTTTCTGTTTATACGACATTTCTTCCCCCATCTGTTCCCGACGTTTTTCTGCCTAATTATTTTAAGCGATACCTTGATTCTCTTAACTATACTTTCAGATCAGAAATAGCTAAGGATCCGGAGGAGGGGGCAGATTGGATCATTGGAGAATTTCAGTACTATTTCCAGGACATGTGGTTTTTCACTCTATTTGAGAGTTAAGAGTTGTTCTGCCCTGTGGTCCTAATACATGTGGGAGTACAAGGCGTTCCAGCCCCAAAATCGAGGATTAAAGTTTATTACATTGACAGTTTCAACATATTTCTGTCCAGTTGGAGTTATTATTCTTGAAGAGATGAATAAGCAGGGAAAACAGAATAAACAGAGCTCAATTTCTCTTGGTTGAGTCTGCTGAGGTCACCTCTGAGGGTTTCACGGGGAAGACAAATTCCCACTGTTAATTTATATTCAAACCTTGCTGTTGATGTTGCCAAGTCCTCTGTAAATATGATTAATTTGGTAACTACTGAGGAAGCAGTCATCACTTCCTCACTGACATACTAATTATGTGAATGTGAATAGTAATATTGGAGACATATTTCCATTAAGTTTTACTTAGATAAAGGATTACACTAGAATCTGTCTTTTAAAGATTTTAATGTGGGATACTAACAAAGGCAGTATTTCTCTGTATTTGTGTGGGAGCATTTCCAGGAGATAATTTAAGATGATTTATTAATAACTGAAGGATGATTTACATTTCATACTTTTTTGATTGTGATCCTTAGTAAGAGATGTATTCCACATTGTGGCATATTGTGCACATGTGGGCATGCGTGTGTGTGCACACAGTTGAAAGAAAATATACATAAATAGTTTTCCAGGTAGTTCAGTGGTAAAGAATTCTGCCTGCCAGTGCAGGAGCCACAGGTTTGATCCCTAGGTCTGGAAGATGGCAGAGGAAATAGCAACCTATCCAGTGTTCTTGCTGAGATAATCCTGTGGACAGAGAAGCCTGGCAGGTTACAGACCGTGGGGTTGCAAAGCGTCAGACACAACTGAAGGGTCTGAGCACATCACATGTTCACAACATAAACAGTACTTATCTGTGTATGTCTATAATGGGTCCCATGTGAAATAAATTTTACATTGTGAATTACTATTTGTGATCCACTCTGATTTCTGTTCTATCACAGTCTTATCTTCTGTTGTACTTCATCTTTTCATTAAAAAAAAAAAAGGTGGTTCAAATCCATTCAGTTGATTTTGTGACCCAGTATTGGTTTGTAACTTCAATTTTAAGGGCAAGAATCACTGTACCAACCTTTGAAAATCTGATTTCTTCCAGTGCCATAATGCTTTCATTGTTGCCACATGGTAGTGGTAACCTGGTGTATGAGTCCTAAGTCAATTCTGTTATCTGTAAATTAGTTATATTGGAGTACATCAAGGCTGTATATTGTCACCCTGCTTATTTGACTTATTTGCAGAGTATATCATGTGAAATGCCAGGCTGGTTGAAGCACAAGCTGGAATCAAGATTTCTGGGAAAAATATCAATACCCTCAGAATCTCAGATGACAACACCCTTATGGCAGAAAGNTCCATTCTGAAGGAGATCAGCCCTGGCTGTTCACTGGAAGGACTGATGCTGAAGCTGAAACTCCAGTACTTTGGGCACCTCATGCGAAGAGTTGACTCATTGGAAAAGACCCTGATGCTGGGAGGGATTGGGGGCAGGAGGAGAAGGGGACGACCGAGGATGAGATCGCCGGATGGCATCACCAACTCGATGGACATGAGTTTGGGTAAACTCTGCGGGTTGGTGATAGACAGGGAGGCCTGGCATGCTGCAGTCCATGGGGTCACAAAAAGTCAGACACGACTGAGCAACTGAACTGAATGTTTTTGGAGGCTACCCAAGATACTGTCATGTTGCCTCCGAGAAGAGAACTAGGAAGCTGGTAGGGTGACCAACTGTCCCAGTTTGCTGAGAACTGTCCCAGTTTTAGTAATGAAATTCCATGTCCCCAGAGTCCCTCTGTTCAGGGCAAACTGGGACAGTTGGTCACTCACTTGGAAGGAAGGGAGATTTGACTTTTCACTGTGTTTCCTTTCAAACATTGTGTTTTTTTTGCTGCACTGGGAGGCATGTGGAACTCCCCCCGCCAGGAATTGAACTAATGCCCCTGTAGTGGAAGCATGGAATCTTAACCACCGGACTCCGGGGAAGTCCTCAAACACTTTGTGCTTGTACTTTTACTCTGCACCCATGATAGCTAACATTCCCCTGTCCCCAGAACATCAAACAATCCCCCAAACTCTTGTAACATAAAAAGTCACCATAATAAACAAACGTAAATGAAGAGCTGAGAAAAAAGTTCACATATTAATGTGAGGAAAAATTATTCTAATTTCTGAAGAGCTTTTACAAATCAATAGGAAAAGATAAACATCTCTGTTGAAAATGAGCTAAAGATACTAGCCAGAAATTCACAAAAGAAGAAACACAAATGGGCAATGTTAGAAAACATCCCCCAGTACTTAACGGGATGAATATTCAAAAATAATCTTTTACCAGTTTTTGCCAGTTACATTACCAAGTAATAATAAAAAAAGAATAATTGTCTTAGCTTAGGCTGTTGTAACAAAGTATCATAGACTGGATGGCTTAAGCAACAGAGATTTATTTTGGTGGTCTGGAGGCTAGAAGTCCAAGATCAAGGCGCTGGCAGATTCAGTTCTTGGTGAGAGCCTGCTTGCTGGCTAGTGGATGGCTGCCTTCTCCCTGCATCCTCACTTGACGGATAGAGAAAATGCTGGTGACTCTTACCCTTTTTATAAGGGCGCTAATTCCATCATGGGGGCCCATCCTTACAACCTCATCTAACCCTAATTAACCTTGAAAGATCTCATCTCCTTGTACCATTGCATTGGGAGTTAGGGCTTCAGCAAAGAATTTTGGAATGATACAAGGATTCAGTCCGTAACTAACAAAATTCCATGGAAGGGTGAATCAATATAATTCTTGACAGGATGTATATAACTCTTAACAAGTTTTTTTGACTTTTAACCCAGTAATTTCTTTCTCATCTAGGTATTTGTTTTAAGGCAATAGAACTTGTATGTGAAAAGGGGTTGTAAGGATGCTGGTCCCTCTGCTGTTTGTGACAGCAAAGCCAACAAGCCAAGGTCACTGGCTTCAGGGCTTTGTCTTGTAAGGGAAAATTTCAACTGTCTCCAAAACTAGAGAGGCTAATGTAAAGATATCCATGTTATAGTCATCTGTTTTTAAAATTTATGTTTTATTGAAGTATAGTTTAATTACAATGCTATGTTAATTACTGCCTCACAGCAAAGTGATATATTCTTTTCCATTATGATTTATCATAGAATATTGAATATAGTTCATTGTGCTATACAGTAGGACCTTGTTGTTTATTCTATTTATCAGTTTGCATTCTGCTAATCCCAAATTCCCAAGCAGCCTCCCGCCTTCCACTCCCTTGGCAACCACAACTCTATTCTCTATACCCTTGATTCTGTTTGTTTCATACATATGTTCATTTATGTCGTAGTTTAGACACCATATGTAAACGTTATCATATGGCATTTGTCTCTTTCTGACTTATTCCACTCAGTATGATAATCTCTAGTTGCATCCATGTAGCTGTAAATGCCATTATTTTGTTCTTTTCTATGGCTGAGTAGTATTCCATATGTACCACATCTTCCTTATCCATTCATATGTTGATGGAAATTTAGGTTGCATCCATCCATATCTCAGAATGTTCCAGCCATCTTAATGTGTTTTCATACTTGTCCCATATTTTCAAAATCATTAAGCAAATAAAACATACACAGAGAGGTATAGCCTATCATGTGCCATTGTCTGGATCCCATTTTCTGTCTTCCTCCCTAAAGGTGGCCACTACCATGAATTTAGTGGTGTTCCACCACGCATGTTGACTTTTCCTGCAATTAAATATATTTATAGGCAATATTATATTGCTTTGGTGCTTCTCTCGTGGCTCAGATGGTAAAGAACCTGCCTGCAGTGCAAGAGACCTGGATTTGATCCCTGGGTGGGAATGATCCCTGGAGAAGGGAATGATGACACAGTCCAGCATTCATGCCTGGAGAATCCCATGGACAGAGAAGCCTGGTGGGCTATAGTCCATGAGATTGCAGAGTCAGATATGACCGACTGATTAACACTTTCCTACTGTTTTATTTTCCATGGTCTTTATTTCACGTCACAGAAATGNGATGACACAGTCCAGCATTCATGCCTGGAGAATCCCATGGACAGAGAAGCCTGGTGGGCTATAGTCCATGAGATTGCAGAGTCAGATATGACCGACTGATTAACACTTTCCTACTGTTTTATTTTCCATGGTCTTTATTTCACGTCACAGAAATGGTATTGAGCTGCAGAAATGCTTTAACACTTGCTTTTATTTTCTGCTCAGCATTATTTTGGGGATTTATTCTCGTTGGTAGATGTAGCCTTGATTATTTTCGACTGTTGTCTAGTATAAATGTACTACCATTTATTTATTCATACTGTTGAAGTGTATTTAGTTGTTTACACACTTGTGAACTACACTTACTGTTGCAGTGGACACTCTGTGCAAGTTGCTTTGTGGATGTAGGTGAAAGTTTCTCCAGGGGATATGCCTAAGAGTGCATGTGCTAGGCCATGGGAAGGACATCTTTAATAGCTGTTTCCATATTTTCCTCCAAAGTGATATACCACTTGTCCGAGCAAGAGCAAATAGTTCCAATAGCCCCACATCCTGGCCAATCTGATGGGAAGATAACTATGTGGTTTTATTTTGGATTTCCCTGGTGACCAGTGGGGTTGAGTGATTTTTCATATGTGTTCTGGCCAGAGGGGTTTTTTCCTTTTCTGTGAATTGCTTTTCTATATCTCTTATCTGATGCTACTGGATACTTTGTCCGTACCTTACATTTAAAAAAAATTAAGATATTAATATAATTTAAAAAGTAGAAAGAAAGGGAATTCCCTGGCAATACAGTAGTTAGGGCTCAGTGCTCTCACTGCCGGAGCCTGGGTTCAGTCCTTGATAAGTGAACTAAGAATTCACCAAGCTTCACAACGTGTGCCCTGCCCCAAAAGATATAATTGCCATGTAACATTATATTGGTTTCTGGTGTACAATATATGATTTGACATTTGCATAAATCATGAAATGATCACTTCTGTCTTGTTAACATGTTAACATCTACCACCACAACTTTTTATCTTGTGATGAGAACTTTTAAGATCCAGTCTCTTAACAACTTTCAAATATGCAATACAGTATGATTAACTATAGTGTTTCAGTGTCCTATTTTTTTGCCTTTTCATACCGTTCATGGGGTTCTCAAGGCAAGAATACTGAAGTGGTTTGCCATTCCCTTCTCCAGTGTACCACATTTTGTCAGAATTCTCCACTATGACCCGTCTGTCTTGGGTGGCCCAACACGGAGTGGCTCATAGTTGCATTGAGTTAAACAAATTAGATACGATTGAGCAATTGAATGGAACTGAACTATAGTCACCGTGTTGTACAATACATCTCATGATTTACATAGTTTATAGCTGGAAGTTTGTGCTTTTTTGACTCCCTTCACCCATTTTGCCTGTGTCCTACCCCGTGCCTCTGACAACCACCAATCTCTTCTCAGTTTCTATGAGCTTAGTTTCTTGTTTTGTGGTTTGTGTTTTAGATTTCACATATCAGTCACTCTTTGTGACTCCATGAACTGCAGCACGCCAGGCTTCCCTGTCCATCACCAATTCCCGGAGTTTACCCAAACTCTTGTCCATTGAGCCGGTGATGCCATCCAGCCAGCTCATCCTCTGTCATCCCCTTCTCCTACCTTGAATCTTTCCCAACATCAGGGTCTTTTCAAATGAGTCAGCTTTTTGCATCAGGTAGCCAAAATATTGGAGTTTCACCTTCAACATCAGTCCTTCCAATGAACACCCAAGACTGATTTCCCTTAGGATGACCTGGTTGGATCTCCTTGCAGTCCAAGNAGGGACAACAGAGGATGAGATGGTTGGATGGCATCACCAACTTGATGGACATGAGTTTGAGCAAGTTCTGGGAGTTGGTGATGGATAGGGAGGCCTGGCCTGCTGCAGTCCATGGGGTTGCAAAGAGTCAGACACGACAGAGCGACTGAACTGAATTGAACTGAGGAGTGGTGTTGGAGAAGACTCTTGAAAGTCCCTTGAACTGCAAAGAGATCAAACCAATCAATCCTAAAGGAAATCAGTCCTGATTATCCATTGGAGGGATTGTGCTGAAACTGAAGCTCCAGTACTTTGGTTACCTGATGCAAAGAGCTGACTCATTAGAAAAGACCCTGATGCTGGGAAACATTGAAGGGAGGAGGAGAAGGGGACAACAGAGAATGAGATGGTTGGACAGCATCACTGACTTGATGGATGTGAGTTTAAGCAAGCTCCAAGAGATGGTGGAGGACAGAGAAGCCTGGTATGCTGCAGTTTATGGGGTCACAAAGAGTTGGACATGTCTGAGCAACTGAATAGCAACAAATGGTCCATTTCACTAAATTGTTATGAAGATCATAGAAGACATTATAAATGAGAAATATATATATAATATTAAATACTTTAGAAATATTAGGTGGCTTTATTAAGTTTTCAAGTCTCAAATTGAAATTGTAAGTTAATTCAAGTTCTTTCAGAGCGTATTCCTATTTCATAATATTTACTGTTGTCTTCTTGGCTCATTGAGTAGAGTTGGAGGTATTGGGAGCTTATACAGTGCCCAGGGGAGTTTATTGCCAGCTGGGGGAGGTTGTTGAAAGCTTTTAAGCCCTTGCTTATGGCTGCTGAGATGACTTCGGCAGCCTCTACTGGAAGCAATATGGAAATAATGAGCCCATGAGGACAGAGAGACATGTGGACTCTCTTTTCTAACCTCAGGTCATACTGTGGTATACAGATGTTTTCTACTTCATTTTCACTATATACCCAGTAATGGAAACTGTGATTCACAAGAGAGTAGAATGAGTTTTTTCTTGAGCAGAGAATTCAGAGTCGGTGGACCCCCAGAATTGCACTTAAATATTGTTTTTTGGGCAGATGTCCATTTTTTGGTGAGAGTTCAGTTTTCATCAAAGAAAATACAAGTTTCTTGATCCCCAAATATTGAGAACTGTGGCTCTCAATAATAGTATCGGAGACCCTCAAGACAGTTTCTTATTATATTGTATATTTAGGATATGGTTTTGTTCATTATTTACTTTATTACAGCATATCACTGTTCTGTGTTTTAATCCAGAACCAGGAACTGTATATTCATAGGACATCTATGATTTTCCCCTAACCTCTTGAACTTCTGGAAAGTTTAGTTTTATGTATGTCTAATTATTGTCTTAAGTTCCACTAATTTAAAAAAGAAGTCTTTTATTTTTTCCCCTCTGAATTCTTATATCACCTTTTCTCTTGTCTTTCTTATGATTCTTTTAAACTTCCTATGTATCAATATGGCAGTGTTTCTGCTGTTGTCTTATTTCTTCTACTAGATCTAAGTTTTAAATGCAAGTGTATTTTGTCTTTGTGTGTCTAATTGAAAAGCAGAGTAACTTACATAAGAGCATCCAATAAATGTTTTTGGTGAATATGTGCTTAATTCCCTTTCCTATCTCAAAGATACTTCGTGGTGTTAATATTGAAATCTAGCAAGCTGAGGTTCTTCTTTCTTATAATAATAATGTTGTACCTGTAGGTTAGAATAAGAGTCAGTGAAGTAAATGAAAAATGAAAGTAAATACTAATTAAGTACAACTTGAAAGCCATTGGCAACATCTGCTGGATCATCGGAAAAGCAAGAGATTTCCAGAAAAAAAAACATCTATTTCTGCTTTATTGACTATGCCAAAGCCTTTGACTTGTGTGGATCACAGTAAACTGTGAAAAATTCTGAAAGAGATGGGAATACCAGACCACCTGACCTGCCTCTTGAGAAACCTATATGCAGATCAGGAAGCAACAGTTAGAACTGGACATGGAACAACAGACTGATTCCAGATAGGAAAAGGAGTACATCAAGGCTGTATACTGTCACCCTGCTTATTTAACTTATATGCAGAGTACATCATGAGAAACACTGGGCTGGAAGAAGCACAGCTGGAATCAAGATTGCTGGGAGAAATATCAATAACCTCAGATATGCAGATGATACCACCCTTATGGCAGAAAGTGAAGAGGAACTAAAGAGCCTCTTGATGAAAGTGGAAGAGGAGAGTGAAAAAGTTGGCTTAAAGCTCAACATTCAGAAAACGAAGATCATGGCATCTGGTCCCATCACTTCATGGGAAATAGATAGGGAAACAGTGGAAACAGTGTCAGACTTTATTTTTGGGGGCTCCAAAATCACTGCAGGTGGTGATTGCAGCCATGAAATTAAAAGATGCTTACTCCTTGGAAGAAAAGTTATGACCAACTTAGATAGCATATTCAAAAGCAGAGACATTACTTTGCCAACAAAGGTCCGTCTAGTCAAGGTTATGGTTTTTCCAGTGGTTGTGTATGGATGTGAGAGTTGCTCTGTGAAGAAAGCTGAGCACCAAAGAATTGATGCTTTAGAACTGTGGTGTTGGAGAAGAGTCTTGAGAGTCCCTTGGACTGCAAGGAGATCCAGCTAGTCCATTCTGAAGGAGATCAGTCCTGGATGTTCTTTGGAAGCAATGATGTTAAAGATGAAACTCCAGTACTTTGGCCACCTCATGCGAAGAGTTGACTCATTGGAAAAGACACTGATGCTGGGATGGATTGGGAGCAGGAGGAGAAGGGGACGACAGAGGATGAAGTGTCAGAATGGCATCACTGACTCGATGAACGTGAGTTTGAGTGAACTCCAGGAGTTGGTGATGGACAGGGAGGCCTAGCGTGCTGCAATTCATGGGGTCACAAAGAGTCGGACACGACTGAGTGACTGGACTGAACCGAAAGCCATATCGTTGCTCTTGACTTGATGTTTGAATTTTAACTAAGTGCAGTTAAAGTTTCAGTTTTAAATTGCTTTAATTCATATGTGTGTGTGTGTGTGTAAATATACACACACACATATTTGCTACTTTAGATCCTGTAAATATGTTGAAGGAGATAGAGTTAATGTTGGCCTCTGGACAGTAGCTTTGGTTTGCTAATGGTGATTCAATCATCAACCCTCTTGAAGATCCTAAAATCAATTTCATAGACTTACTATATTGATCCAACCAGTCTATCCTAAAGGAAATCAGTCCTGGGTGTTCATTGGAAGGATTGATGCTGAAACTCCAATACTTTGGCCACCTGATGCGAAGAGCTGACTCATTTGAAAAGATCCTGATGCTGGGAAAGATTGAGGGCAGGAGGAGAAGAGGACGACAGGGCTGAGATGGTTGGATGGCATCACCAACTCAATGGACATGAGTTTGGGTAAACTCTGGGAATTGGTGATGGACAGGGAGGCCTGGCGTGCCGTGGTTCATGGGGTCACAAAGAGTCGGGCACGACTGAGCAAGTGAACTGAAGTGAACTGTATTGATCATTGTATAGAAACTGTTTAGGTTAACATTTATTTTAGAAGACATACATATCTAGGTGTTTTTGTATTAGGATATTGGGAGGTATCTGTGGGCAGGTGTTGACTCTACTTTCATGTCTGTTGCACTTAAAAATTAATAATGTTTTTGGAGGAAATGCTGTCTGCACATATTGATGTTTAAAATCATGACTAAATCAGACATATTTTAAAAAACGAAGACAGATAGCACATACCTGACTTAAAAACTATTTTAGCTAAATTCTTGCAGAATAGAATTTTCAGCTTCAGCTCTCCTAGAGGAATATATTAAGTACAGATTATTTGTTTGATTATGTTAACTTAGTTTTCAGTAGAACTTTTACATAAATAGAATCATCTTCATTACATCTGGGATCGTTTAAATAGCATAATTACATGTAGTTGTGCTATGTAATGAAAGGTAAGGGATAAATGATCAGAGGTGACTTTATAAGCATTGCAGTAAGTGACTTATAAACTGAAGGTCACCGTTTTAATTGGAAGGTTTGTGAATCTCTTAAATTCTGTAATCAAATGAGGGATATCAAAGGAAGAAGTAATTTAACATAACAATTGTGGCTTATGCCGAACATATGTTCCTGTTAATAAGTTGCGTTATAGTCTTTAAGGACTTGTATGCAGTTAGTACATTTTGGTTCATTTGATACCCGCAGTTTTTCTTAATTTTTATTAGTGAGTTGTTACAGTGGTTAACAAGAAATACACAGATTTAAGTTGCAATAGTTTTCCCAGGGTTATATGATCTAACTTCACAAGCTTCTTGGACATATGTAGATGCTTTTCTATTTTGCTTTAGTTATGACATACAATTGATACAGGCAAGCATGAAAGCTTGGGCAAATTTTCATTGCTTTTTCTGGATCTTGCTCAGGTTCTGTGGTATTTATGTAAAGCACAATTTTGTTACTTGGGAATGCATGTTGAAATTATCATGCGCACTATTTTGCTGTAGGCCCGTTGGCTCTGCCACAAAGGCAATACACTGCCAGTAGGCCATTTCCTTGTCGGCTGCATTTACAATTTAATAGAAATATTACATGACTTTTTAAACAAGTGTTTTGGCAGGGAGGAAATGGCAGATTCCTTACAAACAAGCATAGCTTCCTTTCCTTAACCACACTCCAGCTACTCAACAAATGGTACTTGGTTTCAAGTTTGGGGGGTTTGAGGGTAGAATGGGAAGTCAGGTTGAAACAGGAATGACACTGATATTTACTATAAAATAGTTATGTATTTTTAACTGCTGGATCTTATTACTGTGTAGTTTCAGTGAGTGGCAACCAATGTATTTCTGAATTAGGGCTGAGGTTATTTTTATGCAGTTCACCTGGCTGGGGATATCTGGTTTTGATTGGTTGAAAAGGTCAGGACCACCAGATAAGCTCTAAGATGTTAGTTTACTTTTTATAATTTTTTAAAAAAAAATAGTTTTGGCTTTGCTGTATATATTGGTCTTCATGACATTTGAGTAAGCAGTACTTCTTTGGTATCAACTGTAATTTTTTATCTTGAAGAATCACTTTAGGGTGTAGAGAATCTGAAAAGAAAATTTGGTAGACTTGTTAGCACTGACACACAATATAATGGATTCCTAGCACATCTTTTGTTCAGTTTGCTTTAGCTCACTATTACGTGTTTTGAATTTGAAAAGTCAGGTGAGCAGTTTTTTAATTTTTTTCTTGGATGTTATTCCATCCTATCCCATCCTTATTTTATTTAGGTCTTTTAATCTTAAATCATTTGTAACTGTGGACAAAATGCTGACCTCTTTAATTCTAAAGTATTTCATACTTTTGGGGACTCTAAAGAAAAGAAAAATTGCACTTTATTTTCAGCCTTGATTGTGGTCACATTTTACTTTCTAGTGTAGATCTGGCTTTTTCTTCTGTGTGCGAAGAGAACAGTTTATAGTAGGTCTTTCCCCTTTTCTTTTCTTATTGCTTCTGACTTCTTAGCCAGCTTACCTGGCAGCTGTAGTAAGTTATGTTGCTGTGGTGTGGTAGAGACTGGCATTGGGTGTGTTCTTATAGCCATCACAGCATTGGCTTTTGTTATTTTCCATGTTTCAGTTTGTTGGTAATGGACATATGGACATCATATGTTCCGCAGAGTACTGTACGAAGCCAATTTGAACTGTTTCCATTTGCCTCAAGTCCAATCATGATATTTATTTTTCCATGGCACTTACCCAGATTATCCCTACCTCCTGCTTAGCTTGTGTCACTGCCACCATGGACTGCATTTCTTCTGATTGCCTCCAGTTTTTCACAGTATCTAATTGCCTGTTCCGCCTTAGCTTTCTTTGCACAGCATTGATTGATGTTTATAAAATACCTCAAGATCTTTGAGATAACAGATACTCAGGTGCATAGAAGTATGGTATTCAGCTTGTTTTTTGTTTATATATAAGGAATGTTTTTATATCCAGCCTCCTAGAGTGGAATTGAATATTCTAGTGGAAAACTTAGAAGAGTAACTTTGTCATTTTAGCCAATATTGCTTACTTTTTAGTATCAACAATAACAGCAATGTGATCTCCCAGAGAACCCTTGATATAACAAATCACGTCATAATTTTATTGCTGAATTTTGAAGAGAAGATCCTAGAAGTTCCCTTTTAGGTTTAAGAAAATATGACTACATTATTGTTTATTGAAGCTGTTCTTCAGCTCTTAGGCCTCTGTGAAGTCATTTTAGATACTGATTTTCAAAATATGGATAAATGAGTTGCGATCATTTCATGGCTTCAGGTGAGTCAGCTATTGCTGTGACTCTCTTTATTGACCTTATATTTGAATGAGGGGGAGAGATAATGAAGAAGAGAAGTAAATACAACACCTTAGGATTTCTCTGGTCGCTCAGTGGTGAAGAATCTGCCTGGCAGTACAAGAGATGTAGAAGACAAGGGTTCAATCCCTGGATTGGGAAGATCCTCTGGAGAAGGAAATGCCAACCCACTCCAGTATCCTTGCCAGGGAAATCCCATGGACAGAGAAGCCTGGCAGGCAACAGTCCATGGGGTCACAAGAGTCGGACACAACTGAGCTACTAAACAACAACAAAAGTTTGTTAGTGATAAGTCCTACAGTAGAAAAAATAAAACAGGTAAATGAGAAAGGAAATTTCAGTGGTGGGGTAGAGCGGTGGATGTACAGTATTGGATTACTAGTGAAGGCCTTACTGAAGAGATGACTCTTGAATGAAAACTTTTAAGAAAATGGATATCTGTGTACAAAATATACCACATAAAGGCAGCCGACTGCAGGTTCATCAGTCTCCAAGTGGGAGTGTGCCTGGTAACTCCAGGTCCAGATCGTAGAGACTTGAAGGCTACAGTAAATACTTAGACTCTTATTCTGAATGAGATGAGAAATCAGGGAGGATTTCTGAGAAGGGGAGTGGCATAGAATAGCCTGAGGAGTTACAAGGGTAGAATCACAGAAACTAGGAGAGTTGAATGACGCGCACAAGAGATGACTGGATTCAGTTCAGTTCAGTTCAGTCGCTCAGTCGTGTCCAACTCATTGTGACCCCATGAATCGCAGCACGCCAGGCCTCTCTGACCATCACCAACTCCCGGAGTTCACTCAGACTCACATCCATCGAGTCAGTGATGGCATCCAGCCATCTCATCCTCTGTCATCCCCTTCTCCTCCTGCCCCCAATCCCTCCCAGCATCAGAGTCTTTTCCCGTGAGTCAACTCTTCGCATGAGGTGGCCAAAGTAATGAAGTTTCAGCTTTATCATCATTCTTTCCAAAGAAATCCCAGGGCCGATCTCCTTCAGAATGGACTGGTTGGTTCTCCTTGCAGTCCAAGGGACTCTCAAGAGTCTTCTCCAACACCACAGTTCAAAAGCATCAGTTCTTCAGCGTTTATCCTTCTTCACAGTCCAACTCTCACATCCATACATGACCACAGGAAAAACCATAGCCTTGACTAGACAGACCTTAGTTGGCAAAGTAATGTCTCTGCTTTTGAATATGCTATCTAGGTTGGTCATAACTTTTCTTCCAAGGAGTGTCTTTTAATTTCATGGCTGCAGTCACCATCTGCAGTGATTTTGAAGCCCCTCAAAATAAAGTCTGCCACTGTTTCCACTGTTTCCCCATCTATTTCCCATGAAGTGATGGGACCGGATGCCATGATCTTCGTTTTCTGAATGTTGAGCTTTAAGCCAACTTTTTCACTCTCTTCTTTCACTTTCATCAAGAGGCTTTTTAGTTCCTCTTCACTTTCTGCCATAAGAGTGGTGTTATCTGCATATCGGAGGTTATTGATATTTCTCCCGGCAATCTTGATTCCAGCTTGTGTTTCTTCCAATCCAGCATTTCTCATGATGTATTCTGCATATAAGTTAAATAAGCAGGGTGGCAGTATACAGCCTTAGCGTACTCCTTTTCCTATTTGGAACCAGTCTGTTGTTTCATGTCCAGTTCTAACTATTGCTTCCTGACCTGCATACAGATTTCTCAAGAGGCAGGTCAGGTGGTCTGGTATAGTTGGTTTTTTGAGTATGTTTTTTAAAAGTGGATTAACAGAATCTGTTGATAAATTAGGTTCATGAGAACACTGAGAGTGCTTTAAAGCCATTTGGTACAACTTTGGCAGATGGTCTTGTTTTTCTGCTCTGCCAAAGTGTAAGGCACAAGATTGAATGGAGTGTAGAGTTTATTCTTCCAGGAAGCTCAGCTATAAATGTAATGCATGTTTACTGTAGAAAGGAAGGCAGAAGAAAAGAAAGAAAGCAAAATGTAAAGAAGAAAAGAAAAATCACTTATACTTATTCGGCCTAGAGATTCACAGTTAACATTTTGATGTATGGTATTCTTATTTGAGAAACATACTGTTTTTTAACCAAAATTAGAATCATGAGATTGTGTTGTTTTGTAATTTTTGTTTTTTGTTTAGCACTATATCTTGGGAGTGTCCTCATATTCTTAAGTGTTTTGAGCTCTAAAATGTTTAGAAAATTGATTACATGAAATAATCTTAGATATTTTACTTTTATGATAAAAAGCTTTAAAATGAGTCATTTTCCTTTTTTATGAAACTTGTGAAAATTTTAAAGCACTATAGAATTCAAAGAATATTTCATTCAGTAAAAATGAATAAATTTAAAAAAAGATTCATTGCTAGTCAATAGTCCTAAAGTGTGCAAAAATGTCTTGGTTTTACTATTTCCTACTCAAAAATTATTATCCATTGATTATCATAAATTATACTTTTAAAGGACTTCCCAGGTGGTACTAGTAGTCATGAACCCACCTGCTAGTGTCGGAGATGTAAGATACATGGGTTTGATTCCTGGGTTGGGAAGATCCCCTGGAGAAGGTCATGGCAGCCCACTCCAGTATTCATGCTATGGGCATAACTGAATCACTTAGCCATATATAACTGACAAATCATTGTTAATCAACTAACTATAATGAAAAAAAGGATTCGTTGCTAGTCAGCAGTCCGAAAGTGTGCAAAAATGTCTTGGGTTTAATATTTAATAACAATTATTATTTGATATTAATTGATATTAATAAATTATCTGTTAGTTATCATAAATTATACTTTTAAAGACTATAAATATTCTGACAACTTTTAAAGTAAGGTATAACATTGATTCACTATGGATTTCATTTTTTATTTCTATATGAAAGTTTTAAACTCTCCTAGAGGAAATGATTATTTTTGAGCTTTAAGAAACTGATATTTATATTACATTGCCATGTATACATCCTATCCTTAACTCTGTATCAAGAAAGCAGGCGTAACCAGCTGAATGATGCATCAAGCCTAAATAATTAACCATATCAGAAAACAGGCAATTAATAATGACCAGATTGTTAGATGCTTCCTTCTAGCGGTACAGTCATTTAAAAAAGAAAACATTCCCAATGTTTTTTTCATTTAAAATGTATTTTACCTGCCAAAAAATACAAATGTGGTTTTCTTAACCTTGAACACTGAGGCACGCATGTGCAGTGGAGAAGCATTCCTCTTTGCCAGCTAATTAGCTTTTGGCATAAGTGTAATTGATCTCCAACTACCTGACTCCTTCTAGTATCCTTTGTACTGACGGTATTCTGCATTTAGAAAATAACTGCAAAATTTCAGAAAGAAAGCTTCTGAAAAGTTCTTAGGAGAGAAGGAAAAGATGATGAAGGACAGACTAACAGTACTCCTGTTTGGGGGTTGGGAGGAAGGAGGTGAAAGGGAAGCCAGAAAGTCAGAGAAGAATTTGGAGAATATGGTGTTTCAGGCAAGGGAGAGAAGAGTTTTAAGAAGAAAGTGATTGATGACTTTTTATCAGTGTTTGTCTTTTTTTCCTTTAGATTGGGTAGTATGAAGAGAGTATCAGATTGGAAGTCATGGTTAACTTTCAGGAGTGTAATTTAACTGAGTGGCAGGGCAGAAGCCAGTTCCTGAGGGATCAAGGAATGAAGGGGCATAGAGGACTAGGAACAGTACCAGAAGAATCTATTTTAGGTTATTTGGCAACCAAGAGGAGGGTAGAAGTTGAGAAACTAGTTTAGAGGCATCAGAGTTGAGGAAAGATTTTTAGGATGAGAGGACTTAATCTGATTTCAGAATGAGATGAAGGATGCAGGGAGAGGATTAAAGATGTAGGGAGTAGGGCCAAAGATGACAATCAGGGAAACAAGGCTATAGGCAAAGAAAGAGGGGATGTGGTTGAAGGTGAAAGTGCAGTCCATAGCTTTGGGGAAAGCAAATCTAAAGTATATTCTGTTTATAACACGCTCATGCTTGCATGTAACAAAATTCAATTGCTGCATTTTAAGAACCCATCCCTGACTGCTGCAGTAGCAGTATACAGCATTCTATAGGGACACTTTATGTGGCTCAACTGGTAAAGAATCTGCCTGCAATGCGGGAGACCTGGGTTCGATCCCTGGGTTGGGAAGATCCCCTGGAGAAGGAAAAGGCTACCCATTCCAGTATTCTGGCCTGGAGAATTCCATGGACTGTATAGTCCATGGGGTCGCAAAGAGTCGGACACGACTGAGCGACTTTCACTCACTCACTCACTGATACGGTCACCCGACTTAGTCAGGGCCACTAGGTTGAAGGGCAGCAATTCTTTTGGTAGGCAGTGCTTCATTTAGGAGGCGGGTTAGCTATAGTGCTTACAAAGTATTCAGAAACTTCTCAGTAACTGTATTCTGACCTGCTCTAAAAATGATTAATTACAAAGACTTCACCACACTTTTAAAAAACAGTTGTTGGGAAACACACATAACATAAAATTGGCCATTTTAACGTTTTTAAGTCTATGGTTCAATGATGTACATAGTATTTATTGAAAAATCTGCATGTACATGAATCTGTGCATTCAGCTCATCGATAAATGTCAGCTGTACCTTTACATTGTTGTACAGCCTTCGCCACCACCTTTTTCCAGAACTGTAAAGTTTTTTTTAATTTTTAAATTATGATAAAATATGTATCACATAAATTCTACGATTTAGACATTTTAAAGTGACACTGAATACATTCACATCGTTCTGCAGCATCACTGCTATTCATCCTTCCTCTTTTTCAGTATCTCACGTTGAAACTCTGTACTTATTAAGCAATAATTCTTTATTAATCCCTCATCCCATCTCTAATCACCATTCTTCCTGTTTCTATAAATTTGACTATTCTAAGCACCTCACAAATCACTGTAGATGGTGACTACAGCCATGAAATTAAAAGATGCTTGCTCCTTGGAAGAAAAGTTATGAACAACCTAGACAGCATATTAAAAAGCAGAGGCATTACTTTGACAACAAAGGCCCATCTAGTCAAAGCTATGGTTTTTCCAGTAGTCATGTATGGATGGGAGAATTGGACTATAAAGAAAGCTGAGTGCTGAAGAATTGATGCTTTTGAACTGTGGTGTTGGAGAAGACTCTTGAGAGTCCCTTGGACTGTAAGGAGATCCAACCAGTCCGTCCTAAAGGAGATCAGCCCTGGGTGTTCATTGGAAGGACCGATGCTGAAGCTGAAACTCCAATAGTTTGGACACCTGATGTGGAGGGTTGACTCATTGGAAAAGACCCTGATGCTGGGAAAGATTGAAGGCGGGAGGAGAAGGGGACAACAGAGGATGAGGTGGTTGGTTTGCATCACCAATTCAATGGGTATGTGTTTGAGTGGACTCCAGGAGTTGGTGATGGACAGGGAGGCCTGGCGTGCTGCAGTCCATGGGGTCACAAAGAGTTGGGACACGACTGAGTGACTGAATTGAACTAACTAAACTGAAGCACCTCATAGTAATTGGAATCATGTAATATTGCCCTTTTTTGTCTGATTTCTTTACTTAGCATGTCTTCAAGCTTCATCCATATTGTTGTTGTTCAGTTGCTAAGTCATGTTCGAGCCTTTGTGACCTCATGAACTGTAGCACATCAGGTTTCCTTGTTGCTCACTATCCTGGGGAGTTTGTTCAAACTCATGTCCATTGAGTCGGCGATGCCATCCAACCATCCCATCCTCTGTCTCCCCTTCTCCTCCTGCCCCCAATCTTTCCCAGCATCAGGGTCTCTTCCAGTGAGTCAGTTCTTCGAATCAGGTGGCCAGACTATTGGAGCCTCAGCTTCAGCTTCAGTCCTTCCAGTGAATATTCAGGATTGATTTCCTTTCAGACTGACTGGCTTGATCTTGTTGTTCACGGGACTCTCAAGAGTCTTCACCAGCACCACAATTCAAAAGCATCAATTCTTCGGTGCTCAACCTTCCTTATGGTCCAACTCTCTGATATGTACATGACTACTGGAAAAACTACAGCTATATGTCTTCCCTGTAGCTCAAATGGTAAAGAATCTGCCTGCAATGCAGAAGACCTGGATTCAGTCTCTGGATCTGGAAGATCCTCTGGGGAAGGGAATGGCAATCCACTCCAGTATTCTTGCCTGGAGAATCCCCTGGACAGAGGAGCCTGATGGGCTACAATCATAGGATCACAAAGAGTCACAGACAACTGAGTGAATTAACACTACACTACACTGTTGGAAAAATCAAAGCTTTGACTATATGGACTATTGTTGCCAAAGTGATATCTCTGCTTTTTAATATGCTATCTAGGTTTGTCATAGCTTTCCTTCTGAGTAGCAAGTATCTTTTAATTTCATGGCTGCAGTAACTGTCCACCATGATTTTTGAGCTGAAGAAAATAAAATCTGTCACTGTTTGCACTTTCCCACTTCTATTTGCCGTGAAGTAATGGGACCAGACACCATGATCTTAGTTTAGTTTTGTTTTTTAATATTTATATATTTTATCGAAGTATAGTTGACTAGAATGTTTCAGGTACACAGCAGCAATTATACATGTACACATAAATATTATTTTTCAGGTTATTTTCCATTGTAACTTATTATAAGATATTGACTATGATCTTAGCTTTTTGAATGTTGAGTTTTAGGCTAGCTTTTTCACTCTCATCTTTCACCCTGACCAAGCAAGAGGCTCTCTGTGCTTTCTGATATAAGGGTGGTGTCACCCGCACATCTGAGGTTGTTGATATTGCTCTCGGCAGTCTTGATTCCAGCTTGTGCTTCATCCAGTCCAGCATTTTGGATGATGTACTCTGCATATGTGTCAAGAACTCATTTTTTATTAAGCCTGAATAATATCCCATTGTGTATATATACAAGATTATCTATTCATCCATTGGCACTTGAGTTTGTTTTCACCTTTTGGTTATAAGTAATGCTACCATGAACCTTGAACAGGGGTGTATAAATATCTGAGTTCTTGCTTTTAACTGCTAGATCATATGGTAGTTAGTTCAGTGTTTTAATTCTTTGAGGAACAACTATACTATTTTGCACAACTCACTCAACTCTTGATATTAGACATACTAATCAGAGGGCGTACAGAATGCATAATATTTTTATTCAAATGTTTATGGAACTGAGATGTGGGAAAAATACATCTGTGTTTAGTGTGAAAGACATTTAAATAATTTCAGGAAATTATTAAAGATCTTCAGAAGAAAAGATAATGTTTAAAAATACTTTATAGTTGTGAAGGTTTTTCTCACATCACGTGCAGTGTAAGACTACTGACGGTGCTGATGTGTGATATAGAAAGTAGAATGCTTTATTTCCCACTGACCTTGTATTTTTATCCATAAAGCACTTAATGTATATTTTTCTTCAATTGTTAAACATTTGGCTGTTTTAAAAAGCTTGACCTAAACTCTGCTTTTGATCCAATAAAGCTTATATGCTTCATGCCCCAATTCTTTGACTGATGTCAACATATACTATTTGAAAGTTTATTTTAATAATTTAATTTCATATTAAAATTATCAATGACAGTTTTCTTTTTTGTTGTTAAATGTGTGTTTGAAATATAGTTATCATTGCCAAAAGAAACCTTTTGTAACACATTTAATGGAAACTTATTAGATAAACATTAGGCATGACAAAACAAAAAGACAGTCTTCTAAATAGTGAAACAAATATGTGAAGCATAGAAATGGGAAATGTGAAATATTCTCTTGATTTTAGAGCTTTTCTTGGTTTTTCTTTTGAGATGTTAGTAGAAAGTGCCTCATAGTTTCTTCTAGTAGCTTTTTTATTTGAGGTGAATTGTTTTCAGACTTGATCTCTTGGCTATTATAATTGATAGTTTGAGAGCTGACTGTGATCTCTTCATTTACTGACATATAGTTTAAAGGCTTCAAGTTTGGATTGTGAAATACTTTTTTCTTTTTCCTTAAAACAAGAATATGAATTACTGATCTCTGAGAGCTGTAAATATGGCCTTATGGTTTTATGTTCTTTGTTATCTGCTTTCCCTGGGCTGCACCAGTTCTTGATTCCCATTTTGTATTCCATTGAGGGTTTTTTAGATTCATTACAAATTGAACCTCCCATTGAGTTTGTAAATATGTGTGTAAAGATGTTAAAATAATATAATATGCAAAATAGCACTAAAAACTATATAATTTGTGGGCTTCCCTGGTGGCTCAGACGGTAAGGAATCTGCCTGCAATGAGGGATTCAATCCCTGGGTCAGGAAGATACGCTGGAGGAGGGCATGGCAACCCACTCCTGTATTCTTGCCTGGAGAATTGCCATGGACAGGGTAGCCTGGCTGACTGCAGTCCATGAGGTTGCAAAGAGTTGGACATGACCAAGCACAGCACAGCAATTATGATCTGAAGAGTTAAACTTACAAAATAATTCTTTGGTTTCCCTATTGTTTGTATTTTTTTTTAAATTTAGCTCCTTTTTTCCTCTAGATAGTTAACATCAAAATTACAGTTATGACTTGGATAACATGGAACAGTAAATATAGAAAGTAATTTTTTAGTTGCCATTTTTCATGTGTAATTTTTGTTTGAATACCTTTTTTTTGGAGGAAATGAGTTCCTAATAGGTGAATTACATAATCTCATTCTGAATTTAAAAGAAATAATTTATACAGTGAAAACTTAAAAGTAAGCATAAAACTCTAAGCTTTTATATGTTATTTAAAATTTTGGACTACAACATGCTACGTAGTTCCTAGTTTTTGTGGCATGGGTAATAATTTGTATGTGTGTAAGTACGCAGTTGAGGCTGATTCTTTGCAACCCTGTGGACTGTAGCTTGTTAAGCACTTCTGTCCTTGGAATTTTCCAGGCAAGAATGCTGGATTGGGTTGTTGCCATTTGTTGACTACTGGAAAAACTAGCTTGACCAGACAAACCTTTGTTGGCAAAGTAATGTCTCTGGTTTTTACTATGCTGTCTAGGATGGTCATAGCTTTTCTTCTAAGGAGCAAGCGTCTTTTAATTTCATGGCTGCAGTCATCATCTGCAGTGATTTTGGAGCCCCCCAAAAATAAATTCTCTCACTATTTACATTGCTTCCCCATCTATTTGCCATGAAGTGATGGGACCAGATGCCATGATGTGCGTTTCTGAACTTGTTGAGTTTTAAGCCAACTTTTTCACTCACCTCTTNACAACTGAGTGAATTAACACTACACTACACTGTTGGAAAAATCAAAGCTTTGACTATATGGACTATTGTTGCCAAAGTGATATCTCTGCTTTTTAATATGCTATCTAGGTTTGTCATAGCTTTCCTTCTGAGTAGCAAGTATCTTTTAATTTCATGGCTGCAGTAACTGTCCACCATGATTTTTGAGCTGAAGAAAATAAAATCTGTCACTGTTTGCACTTTCCCACTTCTATTTGCCGTGAAGTAATGGGACCAGACACCATGATCTTAGTTTAGTTTTGTTTTTTAATATTTATATATTTTATCGAAGTATAGTTGACTAGAATGTTTCAGGTACACAGCAGCAATTATACATGTACACATAAATATTATTTTTCAGGTTATTTTCCATTGTAACTTATTATAAGATATTGACTATGATCTTAGCTTTTTGAATGTTGAGTTTTAGGCTAGCTTTTTCACTCTCATCTTTCACCCTGACCAAGCAAGAGGCTCTCTGTGCTTTCTGATATAAGGGTGGTGTCACCCGCACATCTGAGGTTGTTGATATTGCTCTCGGCAGTCTTGATTCCAGCTTGTGCTTCATCCAGTCCAGCATTTTGGATGATGTACTCTGCATATGTGTCAAGAACTCATTTTTTATTAAGCCTGAATAATATCCCATTGTGTATATATACAAGATTATCTATTCATCCATTGGCACTTGAGTTTGTTTTCACCTTTTGGTTATAAGTAATGCTACCATGAACCTTGAACAGGGGTGTATAAATATCTGAGTTCTTGCTTTTAACTGCTAGATCATATGGTAGTTAGTTCAGTGTTTTAATTCTTTGAGGAACAACTATACTATTTTGCACAACTCACTCAACTCTTGATATTAGACATACTAATCAGAGGGCGTACAGAATGCATAATATTTTTATTCAAATGTTTATGGAACTGAGATGTGGGAAAAATACATCTGTGTTTAGTGTGAAAGACATTTAAATAATTTCAGGAAATTATTAAAGATCTTCAGAAGAAAAGATAATGTTTAAAAATACTTTATAGTTGTGAAGGTTTTTCTCACATCACGTGCAGTGTAAGACTACTGACGGTGCTGATGTGTGATATAGAAAGTAGAATGCTTTATTTCCCACTGACCTTGTATTTTTATCCATAAAGCACTTAATGTATATTTTTCTTCAATTGTTAAACATTTGGCTGTTTTAAAAAGCTTGACCTAAACTCTGCTTTTGATCCAATAAAGCTTATATGCTTCATGCCCCAATTCTTTGACTGATGTCAACATATACTATTTGAAAGTTTATTTTAATAATTTAATTTCATATTAAAATTATCAATGACAGTTTTCTTTTTTGTTGTTAAATGTGTGTTTGAAATATAGTTATCATTGCCAAAAGAAACCTTTTGTAACACATTTAATGGAAACTTATTAGATAAACATTAGGCATGACAAAACAAAAAGACAGTCTTCTAAATAGTGAAACAAATATGTGAAGCATAGAAATGGGAAATGTGAAATATTCTCTTGATTTTAGAGCTTTTCTTGGTTTTTCTTTTGAGATGTTAGTAGAAAGTGCCTCATAGTTTCTTCTAGTAGCTTTTTTATTTGAGGTGAATTGTTTTCAGACTTGATCTCTTGGCTATTATAATTGATAGTTTGAGAGCTGACTGTGATCTCTTCATTTACTGACATATAGTTTAAAGGCTTCAAGTTTGGATTGTGAAATACTTTTTTCTTTTTCCTTAAAACAAGAATATGAATTACTGATCTCTGAGAGCTGTAAATATGGCCTTATGGTTTTATGTTCTTTGTTATCTGCTTTCCCTGGGCTGCACCAGTTCTTGATTCCCATTTTGTATTCCATTGAGGGTTTTTTAGATTCATTACAAATTGAACCTCCCATTGAGTTTGTAAATATGTGTGTAAAGATGTTAAAATAATATAATATGCAAAATAGCACTAAAAACTATATAATTTGTGGGCTTCCCTGGTGGCTCAGACGGTAAGGAATCTGCCTGCAATGAGGGATTCAATCCCTGGGTCAGGAAGATACGCTGGAGGAGGGCATGGCAACCCACTCCTGTATTCTTGCCTGGAGAATTGCCATGGACAGGGTAGCCTGGCTGACTGCAGTCCATGAGGTTGCAAAGAGTTGGACATGACCAAGCACAGCACAGCAATTATGATCTGAAGAGTTAAACTTACAAAATAATTCTTTGGTTTCCCTATTGTTTGTATTTTTTTTTAAATTTAGCTCCTTTTTTCCTCTAGATAGTTAACATCAAAATTACAGTTATGACTTGGATAACATGGAACAGTAAATATAGAAAGTAATTTTTTAGTTGCCATTTTTCATGTGTAATTTTTGTTTGAATACCTTTTTTTTGGAGGAAATGAGTTCCTAATAGGTGAATTACATAATCTCATTCTGAATTTAAAAGAAATAATTTATACAGTGAAAACTTAAAAGTAAGCATAAAACTCTAAGCTTTTATATGTTATTTAAAATTTTAGACTACAACATGCTACGTAGTTCCTAGTTTTTGTGGCATGGGTAATAATTTGTATGTGTGTAAGTACGCAGTTGAGGCTGATTCTTTGCAACCCTGTGGACTGTAGCTTGTTAAGCACTTCTGTCCTTGGAATTTTCCAGGCAAGAATGCTGGATTGGGTTGTTGCCATTTGTTGACTACTGGAAAAACTAGCTTGACCAGACAAACCTTTGTTGGCAAAGTAATGTCTCTGGTTTTTACTATGCTGTCTAGGATGGTCATAGCTTTTCTTCTAAGGAGCAAGCGTCTTTTAATTTCATGGCTGCAGTCATCATCTGCAGTGATTTTGGAGCCCCCCAAAAATAAATTCTCTCACTATTTACATTGCTTCCCCATCTATTTGCCATGAAGTGATGGGACCAGATGCCATGATGTGCGTTTCTGAACTTGTTGAGTTTTAAGCCAACTTTTTCACTCACCTCTTTGACTTTCATCAAGAGGCTCTTTAGTTCTTCCCTTTCTGCCATAAGGGTGGTGTCATCTGCATATCTGAGGTTATTGATATTTCTCCTAGCAATCTTGGTTCCAGCTTGTGCTTCATCTAGTCCACCATTTCTCATGGTGTATCTGCATATAAGTTAAATAAGCAGGGTGACAATATACAGCCTTGATGTACTCCTTTCTCGATTTGAAACCAGTCTGTTGTTCCATATCCAGTTCTAACTGTTGCTTCTTGACCTGTGATTGAAGTGAATGATAGTCGCTCAGTTGTGTCCGACTCTTTGCGATCTCATGAACCGTGGCCTGCCAGGCTCCTCTGTCCATGGAATTCTCCAGGCAGGAATACTGGCGTGGGTTGCCGTGTCCTCTCCAAGTGATTGGAAAGTGTTGGATTAGAACCTAGGCAGTGGACTCCAGATTCTGGCCTCTTAATCCAGATGTAATATAGTGTTATATTCATCCTTGTATGAAGTGGATTGTAAGTATACATTGAAAAAAATTGAAAAGAGCGTCCCATGACAACTGGAAAAATTTAAGTGGTATAGCTAAATGTTTGGGCAATGCGAAAGTTTCAGTTGAGGGCAAAAGTTTAGAGGCCACACGTATAATATGTAGACCAAACATTAATTATAGACATCATCTTTTTGATACTTGGTGTTTTGGGAGCTAAATACCAGTCAAAGTCAATAGTGTATATAGATACATTTTTGAAGAAACATAGCAAAGTGTGGTAGCTGCTGCTTAGAGCTCTGAAGCATGTTACAACAATTAAATGGCTTTTCTTTATATAAAATTTAAGCCTGCATCCACAGTTCTTCCAGACTGTCCCCATTCCCTGCAGTAGTAATTACAGCTTGATAATCATAATGTGCCAGAATTTGGCATTTCCCCAAAATTCTGATCACTAACCCTATTAGCACTTAACTTTCTACTTCTTTGAGAAAAGCCGAGTCATCCTAAATAACTCTTTACTCTTAAATTATGTGGTTTGGCCAGTAGAGAAAGTATCCTTCTGATTTACTGAAGCAATTGCCTTAAAACCTTTGGAGGATTAAGGATTTCTTTTTCGCCTTTACTCTTAGCTGAACTGTGAGGACATCAAAATAAAACACAAAACATCTTATTTTTTCTATCTGCTGGAGCCAGTGGAAGAGATGGTGGTGATGTCCTAGTGATTAGCTTGATGACAGGTAGATGAGAGAGTTTATATAAAACAAGATTTTGAACCATAGTTTCATTATAATGTCAAGTATTTAATACTACAGAAGATGTCTCCTCCAAGGCAGTAACACATTTATATCCATATGTTACAATACTTAGAAAAGTTTATCACTGAATCCTTAAGCATTTTGTTTTACATAATATAAAAGAAAATTTTATTTGCTACTATCTTTGTATCTGTACAGATAACCACATTGCTCATTTGTTTTTCATATAGATAGTTCATTAGATTTATGGCATTTTCAGTTGCATGTAGTTATAATTAGCTCTGTCTTTATTTGTTCTTAGTGCAAAGTTTTTTTTTTTTTTTTTAAAACAATATTTAGACAATATTTCTAGATGAAAAGTCTCCATGTCAGGAATTAGCCCTTCTATTCATACAGGCTGTCTTCTAATTTCTTAGGTAATAAATGTGTCTGAAAGCCAGTTGACAGAGTCTCATCCCAGAGAACTTTTTTTCCCCCCAGAGAACTTTATTATATATTCTCTAATTTCGTTTGGCTTGTCAACAATATATTTCTAACATTCTGTTCATATTCTTTGATATTGGCTGTTTCTTTCATATTAAACGTGTTCTGACCAGCTTAGATTGAGTGAGCTTCTAATTGAGGCTAAGGATTTCACATTAAATCTAATGATTTTTATTCTCTTTGCCTGTTGATGGTTACTTTTTATCATGAGTCAGTAGCTTCTTTTTTCCCTTTTCTATTTATCTTTTATCTAGTGCAGTTAAGTGGTAATTTTCATGTATTTGTCAACAGGAAACCCTTGGAAAGGGTTGAAAAACTATTTATAAGTACAGTTATCGTCTAAAGATATAGATGGAAGAGCTTATGGTTGAAGGATGCTCAGAGCTTGAGCTTTCTCTGAACATCTCTCCATTTCATCAGTGAGTTATTTCTTCTTTCATGTGAAAGGTATTTAAATCTTTCCTGCCTTCAGATGCCTTTGAAGAGCGAGGCCATAAATCGAGCAGTGCAGGAGAAAGGAGGTAAGTGAAGGGAAAAGAGGAGCAGATTTGCTTGACTCATGTTGTAAGGAGTTGGTACTGGATTACTTTCAGTTGTGCAGCATGTTACTTGATTCCATTATAGGCTCTGTATTCCCTTACTTATTCGTTGATTCCCTGACCGTCTATGTAAAGACATGCCAGAAAGTATCTTTTGTTCTAAAATTTCTACTTTCGGTTTTTGGAAGATTGCTGCTTATTAGTAAAACAGAAGTATTTTAGATGAATCTGTTTCCCCTACCTTCTTATTCTTTGAAAAGATGTAACAATGGATGTTGGGGTATACAGAGGACAAGTCTTCCTGTATTTGAACCAACCAGATAACACATACCTTAAACTTTGCTAAGAGTATTTGAGGGATTTGACATTTGGTGTTAAAGGAGTCTTTCCTGGGTCACAGAGCTTTCAGGTGTTTTATGATTGGATTGCTGTAGCACATGTATCCTAGCAGGAAGACTTACAACTCTTCTGGGAAAACAATTCAGAATTAGAAAGTTGGGCCAATACATTTGTTATGCTTTTATGAGATATTAGAGAATGTAAGAAAAAATTAAAAGTTCTTAAATGCAAAGAATAGAATTTAAGCATTCTTAAGTAAATGCATTGCTTAAGAGATAAATAGCCATTAATGAACTGAGACTAAAATGTTTATAGTTAATTTTTTGTTACTCAGCTCTTTGATTTGGAATAAGATGTAAAATACTGTATACCGACAAGATAATCAAATATCCAAGCCTTTTGATTTTGTCTGTTTATATGAATCATAAGAAAAGATTAATTTGGCACGTGTAATCAAGTAGCAGAAGCAGTTTGAAAGCTGGATACAATTGAAACATAATTGGAATTAAATAGAAAACATTTATTTCATATTTCTAAATGAGGTTTTAATTAAAGTAAAATTGATTCATCTTTTTTTTTGACATTTCTCTGAGAAGGAAATTTGAAACATACTTCAGTTGATGGTTGGCTTTCTCTGACTTTGATTAATCACTTTCAAAGTAAGCACTAGACCAGTACAGCAATTTTATAATTATACACAAGTGAGATTATTTGAAACTTTAACATAACTGTAAAGGAAGTTTTACATTGATCAACTTCATATAATACTGTGTATTTTTCTTTTATGATTCAAATACTTACAAGTGCTAATCTGAAAAAAAAAGGATTCTGTTATTTTTGCAAATGTAATTTAATGGGGGAAATTTTAAAACAAGAAAATTTCAAAGACATTTATCTATTAATACTGGAAACTGTAAGTTTTTCAGAAAACTGGCTGATGAAACTTTCAGTGTGGTTAAATATTGGAAAGAATCCAATGAATGGAGCTGACTGTAAGTTATGATTCCACACTAATGAACCAACTTGTGTTTCCCCAGAGTACTGCTAAAAATAAAACTTTGAACTGTCTGAAAGATTTGAAATGACAACATAATTTGATTTATGATCAGAATAAAAGAACTCTCATTTGTGCATCGATTTAAAATTTTTTGAAGTGTCAAAACTGATACAAAGAGAAATTATTATCTAATAATACTGTAAAATGCACATCTCATCCTAAGTATGTGTCTAGAATCATCCTTGGAAGCAAAATACGTAACTCTTGCTAAGAAACTCTTATAGATCCTTATTGAGACCATCTCCAAAATGCAATATCACTTTTTAAAAGTTTCTTATAAGCTCATTTCTTAGAAGAAAATTTTTTCATCATTCATACCATATGAAATAAGTAAGAAAATGTTTAATACCATAGTAAATTTTTTAAAACATTAATTAACTTTTATATTGAGGTACTTGCTTCATCTCTTTTAAGAGTAAAGAAAAAAGGAAAGTGCTATTTAGTGGTAGAATAAGGATATTATTTTCACTACTAAAATAAAACAAAGGTTATTGGAATTTTTGTAAAGAAAATGCATTTGATTTTTAATAGTTAAGTGTATACCACAAATAAGTTTAAGAGGAAAAGTTAAGCTTTTCATAATGTTAATAATTACCTAATACTTCCCTTATATGTTACGAATTTAAACTTCTTTGTGTTTCATTTTTAATTTTTAAAACTGTAGATTCAAGTCAAGGTAAAGTCTTTCATAAAAGACTATCAAACTTTATACTTGCTCTGTTTCCTTATTTTTACTTGCCTTTTATTATATATTCATTCCATTTTTTAAATGATGCTGCATATTTAATGAAAGAAAGTTTTTTAAAAGGAAGTGTTGCCAATCAGTCTAAATTTGTTACAGTTAAAATTTGATGGTCTACAGACAATTTATAATCCTTTTCTTGTTATAAAATATTGTCAAATTTATAGTAGTATCAGTTAGAAAGTTTATGGAAACATTGTTTAAGGTGGTTTAAAATAGAACTAAATCTTTAATTTGAATTTGATGGCACCTGTTTTCATTTTGTTCCCCCGGCAACACCACTGATACCAAAATTGCCCATAGACCACCCTGGTTTTTGAGAAGAATGAAATCATTCTGAGTTTTTTTTTATTTCATCCTTTTACTGACTAAATATTTAAACAGAGTTATAAAACATCTGTCAGAGTTTGTGAACTCACTTTGGAGTAAGAGAGTTTAGGACACAAAATTGGAAGTTTTGCATTAAAAAATCTCTGGGTAATTTTAGTTTGTCTTTCTTAGTTATGAAAACTTTTATTAGAATTAGAAATTAGAAAAGTAGTTGACAGCAATAATAAAAAAAAGGACTTAGAATGTCATCTTGGAAAGCTAGGCTTCCTTTCATTTGTTTGCTAACAGCTGAGATTTTTTAAAAAAGCAGCATGATCTATTTTTCTTGAACGTTCTGAGGAGTCAAGGTATGTGAACTAAGGCTTATAGTATTGAGGCTCCTGTGGGAAAGAGGTGAAGCCAGCAAAAAATGTTACCTTGTCTATTAGGATCTCTGATGTATTTTTCCGCTGTATTATTTTTTTTTATTGAAGGATAATTNTTTTCCAGTCCTGTGGCCACTGCTGAGTGTCTAAACCCTGTCTCTTATACACATCTCTAAGGCTTATAGTATTGAGGCTCCTGTGGGAAAGAGGTGAAGCCAGCAAAAAATGTTACCTTGTCTATTAGAATCTCTAATGTATTTTTCTGCTGTATTATTTTTTTTTTATTGAAGGATAATTGCTTTACAGAATTTTGTTGTTTTCTATCAAACCTCAGCCTGAATCAGCCATAGGTATACATATGTCCCCTCCCTTTTGAACCTCCCTCCCATCTCCTGCCCCGTCCCACCCCTCTAGATTGATACAGGGCCCCTGGTTGAGTTTCCTGAGCCATGCGTTTGCTCTGTTGTTGATTCATTTGTTTGGGGGCATCATGAAATGTCATTATTCTTTTGTAGTTGTGGGTAATTGAGACTTACATGCAGTAAAACAAGTGGCTGAAAATAATTACTTTTGCATGCCTGGAGAGTTGAGTGTCTTATAATATGCAAGGTAAGTCAGCCATGTTGGATTAACATGTATGTTTCTGGCAATTTCCTTGATCAAGTGGGATTTATTCCTGTGTTTCCAAAGAAAAATTCATGTGGTAAAGTATTGGTTTACTTTGAAAAGAACTTGGTATATAGACTAGAGAATCTTTGATTTATTTGAGTTTGGTTTTTTAATTTTTTTGGCATAGGTTCTGTCTTGCCATGAAAGTATTTGTAGGAGTCTGGGTTCCTAAACCTGACTTGATTGGGTAGAGCTTTACAGAGAACCAGTAAAGACCCTAAATATTTGACATCTCTTAAAAGTGTTATTATGCTGCTCTTTTTTTATTATAAGACTACTTTTTCTTATGGTATATAAATAATTAAAAAATTTTTCTTAATAAGGAGCATGTGGTTGAATAAACACCCCTCTTCCCCAAGTTTTCTATTATACTACTTATTGTATATGTTACTAGGTTAATATAGGAAATGTCCTTGGATGAATCAGAATTTCTTGGTATTATTTTTTGACAATTGCCAAAACCATTGTGTCAGGGTAAGAAGATCATTCCGGTTTAAATAGAATGTTATTTGAGTGAAGGATAAATTTTCTTCAATTTTAAACTAGTTATTAGAATATATTTACTTTACATTGTTCATTCATTTAGAAGAGACTGGAAGAATGTGTGTTAATTTTCCCTGTAAATCTTGATGGCTTATTTAACCAACTACTTCAGTGAAATATAAGTCCCTGGTGGTGTTTAAAAAGTTCAGCTGCTTCACTGAGTAATAATGTGGTGGAATGGAAAGAAATGACTTTGAAGTCAGATCTTTAGGTTTAGGTTTCCAGTCTCTCTAAACCATGGACTATCTCTGTGACATAAAAATCTTTAACCTCAGTTTTATCATCTGTTGAAAAGCAGATATAATCCTTCTTAAAGTTGTTACGTGAGTTAAATGAGAAACTAGGAGAAGTCACCTTGCATATTTTCTGACTCAGTAGCAGAAAGTTAATGTTAGTGCACACTCATCCCTGCACTCTGCATTCTTTCTGTGAATTTGCTTTTCCATGCTGAGTGCCCCAGCAAGAAAGTAAGAGTCCATGTAATTTCAAGACCGTTGTGTCCTAGAGGGATTTAAGGTAGGGCTGAGGATTCTTGTGTCTGGGATTATTTTTAATTAAATTATTTATTTCAGCAAACACTTCTGAGGGAAATCCCCAAAGCCAGAGATTATTTTCTCTCACCTCTTGATCATTTATGCTTTCATTGAATTTGTTACTCCTTTTCATCTCTTTTCAATCAGTATGGAAAGCATCCTTAAGCAGAGTAATATGAGATATCCTTGAAGGGAGCACTTTACGAGGTGTCCATGTATGCACCCAAACCAAATAAAGTTGGGCTAAAAGAAGCCACAAGTGGTTCAGATGATAAACAGTCTTTCTGCAACACGGGAGACCTGGGTTCAATCCCTAGGTCAGGAAGATCCCCTGGAGGAGGGCATGGCAACCCACTCCAGTACCCTTGCCTGGAAAATCCCATGGATAGAGGAGCCTGGTAGGCTACAGCCCATGGGGTCGCAGAGTTGGACACAGCTGAGCGACTTCACTTTCACTGTACCCTTTTCACTTACTGCTATTCCGGCTACTAATACCACCACCGCCACCACCAGCACTGAGACATTTACTGAGGTTTTACTAGGTACTCGGGACTGTTCCGTGTGGAGTACGTGAATTTTGGTTCTTTCAATAGTCTTATGAGAGGGAGATACAATCGTTAACTCTGTTTTACACATCCGGAAAAACTAAATCTAGAGAAGCTGGTACTACAGATGGTGGAGTCTTTCTCTTACCCTGGACAGTTGCATGTCACTAAGCTTTACTTTTCCAATTAAAAAAATGTAGATTTTCACTTTTTAATTAATAACATTAAAATATCCCTCTAATATTGGTAATTTTAACCATAAGATAAAGAAAGTTTAATATATCTCTGTTTTCTATTTACGAAGTAAAGGTCTGTATATAAATCATAGCTCATGTTGTTTAATTTACTGCAATGTTACTTGGAGATTTGGGATCACTGAAATAAACTTACTTTTTGATTGTAAAACCTTTTAGGAGAGCCTTCATATTTTCATTGGGTTCTCTTTTCTTATAATGGAAGAAGATGTTTTGAAAGAATGAGCTATCAAAATTAAGAATCACATTATATTGTTTATTTGCTTATTTTTACTGACTACAGAATTATCAAAAATTAATGTTGATGTTTCCATTTTTTTGCTTTATTATTAGTTCACATACTAAGTTTGGTTATAGAAAGCAAAAATTGAGTGGCTTGTCTGTTAATGTACAACCTTCATTCTTTGCTTCATTCAACCTTCATTCATGATTCATTCTTTCATGCATTTTTTTCCCAAACATTTATTTACCACCTACTTCATGCTAGCACAATGTGTATATATGGAGGGATAAAAAAATAGGAATAAAAGAACAATCCTCCTACTTAAATAGCTTACAGTCTAAGATAAATACATTGGGAAGCAAGTGTTTATAGCACATTTTGATAAATACTGTGGTAATTTATGTCACAGTTCAGTTCAGTCTGTCAGTTGTGTCTGACTCTTTGTGACCCCATGGACTGCAGCGCGCNCTACTGTTGCTAAGTCGCTTCAGTTGTGTCCGAGTCTGTGCAACCCCATAGACGGCAGCCCACCAGGCTCCCCCGTCCCTGGGGTTCTCCAGGCAAGAACACTGGAGTGGGTTGCCATTTCCTTCTCCAGTGCATGAAAGTGAAAAGTGAAAGTGAAGTTGCTCAGTCTAGATAATGATAAAACTCAGCCTTTTTGATAGTTAGGGTAACTGTAGGTATAGTGTGTTGAGTCCTCAAGAAACTTAAATCCTTTTCAGGAATACAGATGAGGTTGTAGTACAAGGTAAGATTTTTCCAATCAGAAAAAGTGGCCTGTGTAAAGAGAGACATAGAACTCCCTTCTCTAGGATCCTCAGTCGTCTTCAAGGGCTGTAGGGTGGGCAGTGTGGTTATAGATCATTTATGTATGTGGTGGTGCTGACGTAGGAGAGAAAAGTAGTTGTTATGTCATGAAGTCTTGAATTTTGTCCTAGGAGTTTTCATTTTTTTCCTCTGAAGATTATGGAGTGCTTTAGGAAAAATTAAAGCACAGTGATAAGATCTCATTCTTCTTTTGGTCCCATTACTAATGGCAGCAGCATAGGAAATGGATTAGGATGGAGCAGGACTGAAATTAGGAAGACCTTCAGGAAACTTCCAGTAATCTAAGTGAGAAGTGGTCAAAGTGTGGGTTAAACTCTGGTGATAGAAAGGGACAGAATTAAGAGATACAAAGGAGGTAAAGTGAACAGGGTCAGGTCAGTGTTTTAGAACCACACTGAGCCAAACTGTCAAGTTGTAAATTTAAATATATGTCTATGACATGTATGTAATTCATCCACACAGGTTTGTTTTGAAGCATTTTCCTCTTTTCAAAGATACCTCTATTCTGTTTTCTATATTTCTTCACTGCCTTTATTCCAGAAATAGAAAACACAATTTTGGAAACAGGCTCACTGCTGTCTTTTTCTTTCCTTTGGTCATAAATTAATGGTAGCAGTGCCAAATAGAGCAGCAAGCAAAAATGAAATTTATACTTGCTTAGATTTACCTGTGTCATTGAGATGGTTAGATAGCATCGCCAATTCAACGGACACGCATTTGAGCACACTCCAGGAGACAGTGGGAGGACGGAGGAGCCTGGTGTCCTGCAGGCCCCAGGGTCGTGGCGTCGGACACACCTTTCACGACTGGTCAGCAGCAGCGCGGTTCTGTCTCCACTGGTGCTCTTTATTTCTTTGTGTGAATCCAGGTTACTGTCCAGTGTTCTTTATTTCAGCCTGGAATCTCCCTTTAACATTTCTTATAGGTCTGCTGACAGTGAGTTTTCTCCGTTTTCATCCATCTGAGAATGTCACAATTTCTTCTTTTTTGAGAAGGGAGGGATGTCCCAGGTAGTAGTGATTTTTTTTTTTTCCCCCAGTGGTAATGAGGAAGAGAAGAGAGGCGGGGGAGGAGAAACCTAGTGTGGTGTCTTGGCCTACCATTCCTGGATGACTGGTGGCATGTTGGGGACCTATTACATTGGTCAAGGACTTCAAGGCAAAAGATCTTCCCTGGGAAGCTTAGATTTCTGGCGGGAGGAGGGATGGAAAAATATGGCTAAGGGACTAGTCCTAAGAAATCAATTTGGGGCTACTTGTCAGAACTGATATGGAGAGAGCTATTATATCACATGCTTTGGACATCAGATATCAAAACCTATGGCTTTTTTTTAAGTCATAACATACAACAAATGTGTTTCACCTGTAAGATTTTTTTTTGTCTGTGAGAAACAGTAACTGTGCAGATCTTTAGTTCTTCACTCTTCATTGGTAACAAACACATAAAGTAAGATTTACCATCTTAAGCCGTTCAGTAGTGTTAAATGTATTCGTTTGGTTGTGCAATGGCTCTCCAGAACTTTTATCTTGCAGACTGGAAACTCTGTACCTATTTAAACAGCTCTCATATCCCTTCAACCCCAGTGACTAGTAACACATATCCTGCTTTCTGTTTCTGTGATTTCGACTACTTTGGGGATACCTGATGCAAGGAACCATCAAGTATTTGTCTTTTTGTTAACTGGCTTATTTTGCTTAGCATGCTGTTCTCAAGATTCATGTATATTGTAGCATATACCAACATTTCCTTTCTTTTTATGGCTGAGTAATATTCCATTATAATATATATCACATTATATTTACCCATCCATCCTCTTCACTTATTTTTTTCCATTTTTCTTTTTTTCATCAATTTAAAATTTTAAGTATGGATTATCTTTCTTGTTCACTTACTGAGTTTATCTTAAGATTTTAACTTACTAAAGGATATTAACCACTTGTCTGACATATTATTTGCAAGTCATATTAGTGGTTATTTTTCCCACCTGTTTTTCTGCTAAATTGCTACTTTATGTATTGCCATATCACTTATACAGTTAGAGAGCTTTGAATTATTTTATTGCTTTCCTTAGATATTTAATTGATTGAAAGTTTTAAAAACCTGTTAAAGGAGTTAAATAAATTACCAGTAATGAGACCAAAAATTCTTTTCCAATGGCATAGAAACTCGGCACTGCACAGGTTTAAATTATAGCACCTAACGCTGCCTCTAGGCTTGTGACAGTATAACTTTTCAACTGAGCAATGCTTAATTTGTTATGAAAGTGAAAGAAAAGTTAACTAATTCCATCAAAATTGTACTGCTGACATCTGTTCCTGATAAAATTTTAGTAATATGATAAGAATTAAAAGCATTGTGTTTCTGATTCCCACAATAGTAAACTGTCAATGACTTGTCTTTCCTTTGTGAATCATGTATATATGTGAGGTGTTATTAAGTCCAAATGGAAAAGAAATGCCATGCTGAGGGGCACTGAATCAACTGAGTTTCTTTCTGAAACTAATTTTCTTAGAGTACTTGTTCTACTTGTTAAATAGGTTATATTTTGCTCATTGAATTTTGCAGAGTAATTAAAAATTATATGAAAGAATTAAAAAAAATTTTCTAAAGCCATGTAATATTTTAACATACCCAAGTCATTGTTTTAAATCTGTTTTTCACTCTGTAGCATATGATCAATTGTTTAGATTTTCCTTAGATTACTAGTAGTCAAAGAAGAGATAAGGCCTTTGATGTCAAAATTTGTTTGGAGTTAATAAAGGTATATATGAGTGCTCTTGAAACCAAACTCTGGTGGTAGGAAAGAAGAAAGCAGTTCTTCAAAAGAAGATGCCTGATCAAGGTAATGGAAAAAAAGGGAAAAATCAGAAAGAAAGAGTCAAATAGAGAGGGAGGAAAAGAGAGTGAGTAGTTGACAGAGGGTGTAGTCGGTGTTGGGGCCTTCTGGGGACTTAGGGTTTTTAGCTTCATACATAGGTGAGGTGGTTGCCTTTGATCTCCCAGAACCAGGAATGGAGTTGTTTGATCAGGTATTTCAGTGTTGCTTAAACTGCTGCTGTTGCTGAGCAACTGTCACTGGTGCATCCACTAGGGTTATCACCAAAAAAAAAAAAAAAAAAACCTGTAGATGCTAACCTTAGGAACACATGCTTTTCACATAACTCTCCAGGCTCATCTCCATATCAAGCTTATTTGGTTCAGTAGCCCATTTTCTTTCCATTGTACAGTCCAGCCTTGGTAGGCAAGCACTGTACTTGAGTTACTGTGTCTCCTACAACTTGGCTAAACCCATTTATTACCTGTAGTAAATTGATGTTCTGGGATATGTAATAGTCTGTGGTCATGCCTTCTGTTTAAATTCATATTTTTATTTCTTCCGCTGTTTTCCTACTGTGACATTAGGTAAGATACCAGTTCTCTTAAACTTCACCTTCCTTGAGTACAAAATGCACATGGTAGACTATTTGAGTCACAGGCTTGGAAGGATTATATGGGGAGTTCTGTGGGAGGGATCCAGTAAGATGTTGTAACATAGGCATCCTAGTCTCATTTCTATCTTTATTGTGATTGCTTGTTTCTCCTTTATTTATCATTCTAGCCTTTAGTTTCATAAAGAAGTCTTTTAAAATCACATAAACATACTCTCAGATGCCTGTGTTTTCAGCATTTTAATTCTGAGTACTTTATCTGATCGATTTTTGAATAATGGGATGATATAACATTTTAATTAAAACATTTTTCTATAGAAATGAAGAATTTCAGTAACATATTCTGAGTATCGCTTCAGGATCATGTTCTGTGATTGAATCTAAAGATTTTAAATAGCATTTGTTTTAATACTAGCTTACTCCTAGAGCTGTTTGGTAATATAGGAGTTAATGTGTGTTCAGTACTCAGCACAGCACCTGGCCCTTAGGAAGCACTGAGCGCAGGCTTCCCACTGTCGTTGTCATCATTGTTGCCATCAGGAGTGGTCCTTCCTGACTGATGTGTGTATGTGTGTATAATAGTGCTTGTGCTCCAACATCATTCTCCTTTCCCCGCCTTACCTTTTTTCCTTAGCTCTTAATAACTACTTTATGTTTTGTTCATTTATTCATTTATGTGCTTATTATCTATCCCCGTTTCAGTATACACTATTTAAAAGGCAAAGATGATTTTCTTCATGATTTATCTCTAGTACCTAGAAGAGAGTATATTGCATAGTGTAAATTGTTGATAAATGGATGAATGAATAAATGACTCAGTACTAAAAGGAAGGACGGGCTTTGTTGTTTTCCCAACTAGTACTGTCTCCTAAAATTAAATGCAGCATATGACATTTCATTGAAAAAAAAATTAGAGAACTAACACTTGGGGTTTTCCCAGAAGGTAAACTGGAAGATTTTCTCCTTTTTCTTAAATTCCCATACACTTGGCAGAAGCACCTGGAATATATTAGGAATTCCATATAATTTCAGCAATATTTTAACCTCCATCAACAACAGCATCCTCCCCCCTTACCTTTATCATTGTCCAACTGTTATCATTTAGTATTGAGTTATTTTTAATTCCAGTTTTTGCTGAAGAAATTTATGACATTCTTGTGTCCTTAAATTCAGATTCCTATTTCAAGGTTCTTTACTCCAAGTGAAGAAGAAAGACTCTTCTGTTTTCATTCTTAGTGTTAACTCCTTCTCTTCGTCTTACCCTTTCAAGATAAGAATTCCTGTTTCCACATTCTCTTTCTTTTCCGCAGTCACTTAATATGCAGGTTTCAATTTGTACTTGACCTAATTCCCACAAAACACTCGCTTTTCTTTTTCTGTTATATTAATATTTGCTGTATCAACTGAGTACAATTATGTGCCCATTCAGGGCACACCAAAAACAGAACAACAGGCTGTTACGTGATTTAATTGACACACAAGATCCCAGCCCTCGCATACACAAACACACACACTTGGCTAGAGACTGAAAGCAAGATAATATTTAAGTTCCTACTGCTTCCTAAGGTTCTTATCGCCCTCTCTGCCTTCGTCCTTCCCTCTCTTTTCTGTTTTGTTTTATGAAAATTCCCACCAGCTAACCTAATTCCTCTTTTACACCCCACATCCATTCTGTCAAGAAATTCTGTTGGGTCTGTTTTCAAAATGCAGCCAAAATCTGACTGGGCCTCATCACCTGTAGCGCTACCAGTCTGTGGAGACTGTCGTCACCTTTCACCTGGATTATTACAATAGCCTCCGAACTGGTCTCTTTGCCTCTACCTGTGATTTTATAGCTTTCTTAATATTAAATTGTACCCCTCTTAGGAAATTCATTCCTAAGTTACTTTCTGGTTTTTAAAAGTATTTGAATTATTTTTTCAATTTTTCTTTAATAAATAATCAGCATCAAGAAAGGCTNTCCGAACTGGTCTCTTTGCCTCTACCTGTGATTTTATAGCTTTCTTAATATTAAATTGTACCCCTCTTAGGAAATTCATTCCTAAGTTACTTTCTGGTTTTTAAAAGTATTTGAATTATTTTTTCAATTTTTCTTTAATAAATAATCAGCATCAAGAAAGGCTCCTGCTGCTGCTGCTGCTGCTGCTAAGTCGCTTCAGTCATGTCCGACTCTGTGCAACCCCAGAGACGGCAGCCCACCAGGCTCCCCCATCCCTGGGATCCTCCAGGCAAGAACACTAGAGTGGGTTGCCATTTCCTTCTACTGACTCCTAAGTATTGTATCCTATGTGTATTCATTTATTAATTTCATTTATTAATCCTAGTAATCTTTTACTGGTATGTTTCAGGTTTTCCAGGCATACAGTCAGTCATACCAATAAAATAAAACACACTTTTCCTCTTATTTTCTAATGTTGTACTGATTATTCCATCATTTTATCTTATAGAACATGGTAGACCATATAAAACAAAATGATGAATGATAATGATAATAGAGGCACACCTGTTATTAGAATTAGATTCAGCATTTCACTGAGTTTAAAATAACATTTGCATTTTTGTTTTTTTGTATATTTTGCTACATTTATGGACTTAAATGGAAAAGGAAAAGCTGTTGAGTTTTGGCAAATATTTTCTCAGCATCTGAGTTTCTTCCTTTAATTTCATGAGCTCTATATACATTGTTTTTTTGTTGTTGTTATTGTTCAGCGTTAATTATTTTTAGTTAAAGATTGTTAGAATGTCCTTCAGCATCTGAGTTTCTTCCTTTAGTTTCATGAACTTTATATACATTTTTTAAAAAATTTTTGGTTAAAGGTTGTTAGAATGTCCTTCGCATTTCAAAAATTCATGTTTAGCGTGCTTTCATTCATTCTGTTATGAGTCATTTGGATTTGGTCATATATACTGAACGATTTCATTGCTTTTAAATGTTTCCTCTTCTCTTCATTGTCTTCTTTTGAGGTCTCCATTCTGATTCACTTGCTGTTTGATAGAATCTGTTCAATTATTTTACTCAAATGGGGTAAATTAGAGATATGTTCTGACCAAGAGAAAATAAACAGAATTAACTCTGTGTAACTTTTCAAAGTAGAAAAAGCAAGAGAGTTCCGGAAAAACATCTATTTCTGCTTTATTGCCTATGCCAAAGCCTTTGACTGTGTGGATCACAATAAACTGTGNGGAGGAGAAGGGGATGACAGAGGATGAGATGGCTGGATGGCATCACTGAGTCGATGGACATGAATCTGAATGAACTCCGGGAGTTGGTGATGGACAGGGAGGCCTGGTGTGCTGCGATTCATGGGGTCGCAAAGAGTCAGACACGACTGAGTAACTGAACTGAACTGAACTGAACTTTTCAAATTGACCTGTACCTGCTTCCCTCTCTCTGTTTGCCATGAGGAAGGGGTTGATGTTGTAGGATTGAGATTTCCGAATTATGTGGGGGAAAGGAGATGGGGCTTGTGTCATGGCTAGATTTTACACAGTGTGGTGGGATGTTGTTCTTTCGTGCAACAGTTGAGGCTTTTCTGAGTTGAGACCAGGGAAGGCAGAATCAGGTGGTGGCAGGGACTGCCGCCTTTGATGCCCTCGTCCTGGTGTGGGACGTGTCCTTACTAAGAAGGGACTGCAGTTCACACTGGGGACGATTTGAAGCCCTTTAGGAACTAGGGATTGATAGAGAAGTCACTGGGAGCCAGGCTGGTGAGGAGATGCAGAAAAAAATGACTCTGAGGAAAAAACTTACTGTGGTCTCTGCAAAAAAAACACATCTGCAATCACAAGTGCCTGTTGGGTTGTAAAGGGACCCTGCCTCTGAAGTGGAACGGAGTCCTGTAGCCACACTTCTTACCAGAAATTGTTTTTTCTTCAACCGTTGTCCCTAGGAGAAGTAAGGAAAGGCAGGTGTCCTAGAGGTAGTTCATCACGGTGATAGCCTTTGGTATTGATAGCAGTAGCACTGAAGTGTGTTTAGTAATAACACTCTCCGTGTAGACTTCTGTCCAGCTGACACGTCTTATTTTTCATCTATTGTGCCATCTGCCTTCATTCTTACATTGATTCTTCCAAGTTTAGGGGAGATTTAAACTTTGTTGGGGAAGTAAAATTTTCTTTTTCTTAAAGTTGACATTGACAGATATCGTTACATAACTATGTTATGTTCATTGATGCATTCAGTCAGTATTTACTAAATATAAACCCTTTATTTAAGCACTGGTAATTCAAAGATGAATGAGTCAGACACATTCTCTGTCTTGAAGTAGCTCACAGTTTATGAGCATGACATTATGTGGGTACTTGCAAACATTCATTTGAATTTTTCTAATAGGTTCATTTACATTTGTTTAATATATAATTTAGTGTTTAGCAGCGAAGTGCTTCTGATGTACTATGTATGTGTCACTTAGCTGTATAGCAGCTTTACGAATGCACTGATTTAATTATTTCTTGGACCTTACATGTTTCTTTAAGCTGAAAGTCTAGACCTGACATGTTTTTGTTTATGCTAAAAATGTTTGGAACCGAATACCATCATCTTACTTCCAGAGTCCCTGCACCTTTGAAGGACTTTTTAATGAGCTAGCGAATGGCCACCCTGCTAAGACATCAGTGGTGATTTTTGATTAGAAGTTGATACTTAAATTTCTGCATCTGGTTCTTTTGTTTAAATGAGACTGTTTGGTGCAGCAGAGCAAAACAAAAATTGAAATGTTTTATATAATCTCAGTACCTGTAATTGTCTATAAACAATCAATTCCAGTTTTACCAACTCCCAAATCTTTGGTCACCAAAGATTGTGCTAGTAACTGTTGTAACTGGTCTTTGTGGCTGTGTGTTTAAATATTGGAAATGGGACTTTAATATGAACATGAAGTAAATCTTAACCACAGAGGCACACACAGCTTCCAGTGTAATATAGAGCAGGAAAGAGACACATGTAAACAGACATAGTCCTCATCTTAATATGTGGAGCCATGCTTCCATAGAATTGCATTCAGTGTTTATATAGAGAGAGCTGACAATGAAAAACTGCTGTTCCTATGGTTTTACTGTGTATTTTAATCTCTAGGTTATTTACTTTTTCTAAATGTGTAGGAATGGTATTAAAGGGTGCTGTTATCAGTTAAATATTTAATTGAATAATAAAAAGTTGTATAATGGGGTAGATGTCACACACCTTCATTTACCTTAGGAGGGAAAGGTTTTTGTTGAGAAAAAATGATTTAAAAATAATAAGTAGTTTTGGATAGGAGATTCTTTGTTAAACATAGCTGCCGTGGATAGTTTAAAGCTTAAGTATGTATGATGTGGCATTGTAATTCCTGTTGCATTGGGACACTTATTATTCATAGAAATGTCTTCAATAAAAGACTTCACTGAATGGCTCTGTACAACACAAGGTGTACAATTTTCTCAGAAGCCTTTCTAACGGAAACTTATAATTTAGAAATATTAAAGCCATTCAATATAATGAATGATGATACCCACTTAATATAAAGAATGTAGCAAAGCATCAGTAAATTATTACTTTTAGTTAATTTTATTTTTCACAATGTGTTTATTAATAACTTTATAGAAATGAGAACTAATAGATGGATCTGTCCAAGTTCAGTTTCATTCAAACTTTGATTTTTAAAATCAAAATTGTTGATTTCTTTTATGTTAAACTTCTGAAAAGCAGTGAAAAGATTGTTGACCAGAGTAAGGAGGTAAATATTTTATAAGATGTTATATATTGTCACTATATACCAAATAACATAAACTATACTTTTAAAGAAGGCTTAATTGAATTCTTTGGCAGTGATAAAGTCTCAGTTCCTCTTTAGGTTCTAAGTAATGAAGTTCATTTATTCAGGCAGTAGATATTTCTTGAGTTCCAGACACTGTTCTCTGGGCAGGAGTTATAGCACTGAATAAAACAAAACTTCCTGTCTTAATGGTATTTACATTCCAGCTGGATTAGACAAATAAGAAATGAAACAGGTACAGTATATAGTATTAGACTTGGAAATTGCTAGTGGGAAATATAAAGGTCTGGTTGTACTTTTATATACCATAAATGTTAGTCGCTCAGTCGTGGTCCAACTTTTTGCCACCCCACGAACTGTAGCCCACCAGGCTCCTCTGTCCATGGGATTCTCCAGGCAAGAATACTGGAGTAGGTTGCTGTGTCCGCTTCCAGGATATCTTCCCAACCCAGGGATCAAACCTAGGTCTCCTGCATTGCAGGTAGGTTTTTTACTGTCTGAGCCATCTGTATATGGGATGATTAAAAATAACTATGGAAGAGGAATTAATATCCCCCAATATTATATTCTCTGTGAGAGTGAGAGGCCGTGAAATACAGGGAAAAGGTCCCTAGTTCCCTAATCAGACACTGATTTTGTGTTCAGATAAATTTGTTTTATATTCCAGCCCAACTCTGGACCAGCTTGGGAAAATTATAAAATCTTTGTGACCCTCAATTTTTTTAATCTTCAAAAAGGGTGAATAAAATTATCTGCTTTCCTGCTGTAAGCCTTAGAAATAGTGTATGTAAAGGGTCTACACAGCACCTTTCCTCTTGGAGGCACTTAATAAACAGCAAGCAGTGTCTTCATATGAATAAGAGATAAGGATGGGCAGGAATTATTGAGGCCTTCAGTTAATCTAGAAATTTTATGAAAGTTAATTGTTTCATTGTCATCCTGAGAGAACCTTTTCCTTAGCTACGAGCAATTGGCAGATGGAGATAACCGAGTTTTCCCATGTTCTGTATTTACTATTGAAGATGCTAAGGGAGCATAGACTAACCTCTGAAAGAAGATGATGTGGAATTAGGTATAAAACTTTGTTGTTGCCCTGGGGATTCCTGGACTTCCCTTGTGGCTCAGCTGGTAAAGAATCTGCCTGTAATGCGGGAGACCTGGGTTCAGTACGTGGGTTGGGAAGCTCCCCTAGAGAAGGGAAAGGCTACCCACTCCAGTATTCTGACCTGGAGAATTCATTCCATGGACTGTATAGTTCATGAGATTGCAAAGAGCTGGACATGACTAAACGATTATCACTCACTCACTGGGGATTCCTGTTCTCAGTATCTGATTGATATAAGCAGAAAGATTTGTAGTCTTTGTGGTTGTGTACTCAGTAACATCTGCACAGAGATGTCTTCCTTTCTATTCCCAGAGTTCTTGGTATATGCGTTCACTACCTTTTCCATGTGTTTATTTTGCCCTTGTATTATAAATTGGGAATTTTTGTGTCTGCCATAATTGGATTAAATATTCTTTAAGGCAGGGACAGTGTTTTCACCTCTGTAGTCCTGGTGTGAAGTCAAGGCATGGTAAATCGGTACCACTGGTGTTAGCTCCAGGAAGGCTTGAATCTTAAATTTCTTTCATTCACTAATGTATTTAACATATTATTTACGTATTAATTAATTAAGCATTACGACAGTACTTCACACATAGGAAGTACACAGCAAGTATTTGTTGACCGAATGAGTCTTGTCTACCAAAAATGAGCCTTTAACATTTAAGGATATTAAGTCTTCTGGTATTAGATTGAGTCAGGTTTGAAAAAGTCTAGAACTGGTGCTTAAATGAGTAGATAAGCTCTACAGAACTCACACTTCGCTGACACCGTTGCTTTAGAGTACTTCCTGGTATGGAGAATAGGAATTTAGCCAGTTTGGATCTTCAGCTGAATAAACAGTGAAATGGTAAAAAATGAGTTAGCAGTAAATAGAAGTAGAAATAAAAGATCTAATATATTACAAATTCAATAGCCAGTCTGTGATGGAATCATATTTGAGCGTTTTGGGTTAGCAGTCACTAGTAAGGCAGATCCTCCTGCAGGAAAACAGAGTACTGGGAAATTTTGTGGATTTTAAGCTACTGAGTTAAAGCAGTGAGTGAAAGAGATCAGGGGATGTGTTTGGAATGCCATATAGTATTACCTCTTCAACATTTTAGGATTAATACTTTAATCATACTTTCTGTTTTATGTTTTTTCAGTTAGAAAATAGATTTTATAGTTAAAAACTTTTTTTGAGCACATATGTTTTCCTGCTGTGAATAAAACAATTTAAAAGCTTGATAATATTTAATGCTATGTTTATGTAGGAATTTGTGAGGTATGGTGTATTTATAGAGGGAAACATGAGCAATTGACCAAGAGTAAGTAACTGAAATGTTATATTAAAATATTCCTTTCAAGGAAATACTTAATTTGATAGTTTATAACAAATGCAGGCTGTTATTTATTTTAATGTTATTTATTGACAACAATGAAAATATTGAGAAATACTTTAATAAGAAAAATGGTATTATAAAATAGCTTGAGAATCAATCAGTGTTTATAGAAATGAATACTAGAAACCCTTCACTAGTACATCATTAAATATTACATTTTTTACATCACATATTTTCCTCTTAGATTATAGAATTATAAAGGAATATCTTCGCTGAAACCTTGCCACAGTTTTTGTTTTGTTTTGTTTCTTGGCTGCCATTTTGAATAAAAGGAATATGAAACTACATAGGAAAACTTAAAAGCGGAAAGCTTGTCAAGAAGTTTTGAAGTTTTGAAAGCCTGTAGCTGGGAGCATCTTTTCTCCTCTAAAATGAGAAAACAGTTTGGAAATTGGAAGAAAGGATCAAAGTTAGTCAGAGGAGCATAAAGAAGCATTATTGTCTATGGTTCTGAAAAGCAAATGAAGAAACCAAAAAAGAAGTTTTCTCCAAAATATTAGTAGCCATGCAGCTAATTTAGAGGAGTAAACATTATGAAAATCTATTATGTGAAAGTGTAAAAATTCTGTTAAAACATTCACAATGTAATGTCATTTTTAAAAAAAGAGCAGGACTTCCCTGGTAGTCCAGTGGCTAAGAATCCACCTGCCAACGCAGGGGACATGAATTCAATCCCTGGTCTGGGAAGACTGCACGTGAATGGGATGAACTGGTGAAGCCCATGAACCCCCAGTCTGTGCTCCACAGTAAGAGGAGCCACTGCACTGAGGAGCCTGGGCACTGCAGCTAGAGAGTAACTCCCCGCAACCAGAGAAAGCCTGAGCGCCGCAGTGAAGACAGCGTGGCTGCAAATAAATAAGTACATCAAATTGTTTAAAAAAGAAAGGAAGAGCAAATCTAATTTTGAACTGAAATAGTTATATTTATATTGTGTTTAAAAGCCCCATCCTTTTAGGAGAATTAATATTTGTATTGTGATTTTTAGAATACTATTTCTTCAGACTTCTTTGTTGCATTTGTATAGCTATATGAACAGATGTTATGTCAATAATCCTTTCCCATAATATATAGTATTATATTTTGGACCATAGGCCCATTTTACCTATTGTTAATTTTTAATTTAATGTTAAAGACATTTATTCTTTTCTAAAAGTATAATTACTACTTTAAGATTTTAGGTAACATTTCATTGTGCATTCTTTCCGAGTTTTTAGCGATAGTGCTTATTGATTTAATGAAGATTAAGGATTCTTTTCCTGTAAATATATAAGTGAAATGCACTTAAAAAAATCCTTCTATACTTCATGTACAACTCTTGGCTATCTGATAAAGCTTAAAATATTTAGTTTGATAATGTATCTTGCCTAATTTACCTTTCTGGTTTTCTAATCAAAAGTACTTAATCAGGCTGTTCTCACACTCTGAATTCACTGCTGCCTCTCTGTCTTTGCTGGGTGTTCTCCACCACCCTGTTGCCTCTTGATTATCTTACTTCTTTCTTCTTTTGAACAATCATTATAGAGGCCTGCTGCTACGGTGTCATTCCAGCCACTACTCTCTTGCCCCAGTGCCGGTAGATAATCAATTTCCCCAGTTTATTGCATAACCTGCTTCTTTATGAAATCTTTCTCTCAGCTGTTGTAAGTAAAGCAATCCTTATAGCATCCTTAAGGCAATCTGTTGAGTTTCTGAAAGGTTTCTTTCAAAGGTTGAGCATCTTTTATAAATGACTTCTGTTAAGATTAAAAAAAAAAAAGGCAACAACCATGTTTTGCTAATTTGTGGATGCAAAGAAGAAAGGAGGGTTGATAAATATTCTTAAATGGGAGAATTAGGATATAGAAATATCTTGCAGAATGAAGCAGTAGATTAAATCCAAGAAGGTAAAATTAAGCCTATATTAGGTTTGAATATTTCTCCACACTCACTTCCAGTAGGAGGGTAGATAGGAAGATTGGATCTTGGCAGAGACTTGGTTAAGCGTAGCAGATATAAAAAAGCAGTTAGGAGTTTTGGTTGACAGTGAATTCTATATGCATAAAAAGTTATATCATGTAGGGTTGCTCATAGATATATTGTTTGTGTGTGCATATAATACACAGAGTTGACTTAAACATTGTAGACCTATTTGGTTAAAGTTTATGATTCAAGGCACTTAAAACTGCATTTTTTTTTTTTTTTTTTTTTTTTTTTAGAATTGCATATGTCTTGTCTTCCCCTGTACCCTTCCTGAGGATCCAGTAAATACATCCCTAGTAGGATGGAGGCAAGAAGTGAGATTATCATCAGAATCTCTGAGTCCATGAAGAAAACTTCAGATTATCAAAGTATGAGTTCTTACTCCAAGGCTTTGGTGTGTTTTTTCCTTAAAACAATTATTTTTCTAAATTGTAGAAACAATAATNTTGCAATGTGGGAGACCTGGGTTTGATCCCTGGGATGGGAAGACCCCCTGGAGAAGGGAAAGGCTAACCAATCCAGTATTCTGACCTGAAGAATTCCATGGGGTCTCAAAGAGTCATACACAACTGAGCGACTTTTGCTTTTCTCTATTAGAGTAGAAAAAAGATGGCAGCTATAGAGATGTGTTGTTCCAGGTTGTAATTCCTCATCACTGTAGTTCAGCTCGGATACTTCCTTCCTTATGTTTTCCTAGGTGGGAGAGGATGGGCTTCCTGCTCCTCCTCAGATGTGCTGTGCGTCCGCCACTCCACTCACCCAGACAGAGGGCCGCACCTGTCTCCCCCACCACCCGAGCGCCAGTCTTGACTGAGCGCTTGCCTTGGGATGGGCTTGCTCCCTTGCCTGCTTTTCATAGTTTGGTGAGAGGGACGCTGCTGCTGTTTCTTTGTCCTTAATCACTAGCTAATCTCTGTTGAGGAGCTCAAGGAAACTTGATTATCAGAGGATTTGTTATTAGTGAACTGTTTTATGTATATGGGCTTTTTTTGGTATTATTCTCTACGTTGATTACAGTGTAGATAGGGCCTAAAGTTAGACCTGCCTTACTGAATACCAGAGAGAGTAGAAAATATTCTTTAATCTACAGCTGTCGAGTCCTTTGTGGTATGAGACGGCGATGGTCTGTTTTTCCATTTTGTTTTAAGACATCACCGCTATTCACCAGTGCCTTCTACCCCATGCTCTTTGAGTCAGGGTGTGATTGGCTGTGTCACCTGGGCAGTAGTTGAAAATGCATACAGTACACAGTCTCAGGACCTCCCTGCTTCCTTGCAGATCATTTAGCCGTATGTAAGTGATTTAACAGTCATGCAGTCAGGGTTTTCAGAGTAAATAACTTCCATCCCCATTACTGTATCTTTGTGTTCATGAACACTTGCAGGAACATAATATTCTTCAGTTAAATATATACAAGCTTGAAAAAAAAATCAGGCTAGAAATAAAAAACAAAACTTTAAATCAGGCTAGTTTAAATACTTGGAAACTTGTATTTTTGTAATAATAGTCATTAAATAGCTTTTAATTTCAAACACCAGCAATTGATTAAGTATAATTGTAGTGAGGAATTAATTAATGTAGTTTTGTTGTAGGAGCACAATCCTGTGTATATTTTAGCTTAAAATTACGGCTTTTAAGAGCTTTTTAACCTTTTAATCAAAATATATATTAGTGAGCAGAGTTTAAAATAAATAGTAAAACAAATTTCTTTCCATAATAGACTGTAAGAAAACGTAGCGTGGCAACTCCTGATAAGGTACTTAAAAAATTATTTCCTCTTTAGTTCTGAATATTTCTTCTGGTTACCCTGTTTGTCATGTGCCTGTGGACATGGTGGTTTAGGTTGATCCTTGGTGGCTCAGACAGTAAAGCGTCTTCTCCAGCACCACAATTCAACAGCATCGATTCTTTGGCGCTCAGCTTTCTTCACAGTCCAACTTTCACATCCATACATGACCACTAGAAAAACCATAGCCTTGACTAGATGGACCTTTGTTGGCAAAGTAATGTCTCTGCTTTTGAATATGTTATCTAGGTTGGTCGTAACTTTCTGCAGTCACCACCTGCAGTGATTTTGGAGCCCCCAAAAATAAATTCAGCCACTGTTTCCACTGTTTCCCCATCTATTTCCCGTGAAGTGATGGGATCAGATGCCATGATCTTTGTTTTCTGAATGTTGAGCTTTAAGCCAACTTTTTCACTTTCCTCTTTCACTTTCACCAAGAGGCTTTGTAGTTCCTCTTCACTTTCTGCCATAAGGGTGGTATCATCTGAGGTTATTAATATTTCTCCTGGCCATCTTTATACCAGCTTGTGCTTCTTCCAGCCCGGTGTTTCTCATGATGCACTCTGTATATAAGTTAAATAAGCAGGCTGAATTCCAGAGGAACCTGATCGGCTGCCGTCCATGGGATGGCAGAGTCAGACATGACTGAGCAACTAACACCTTCACTTCAGTTCACAAGATTACAGTTATCAGTGTTGGAAGTTCACAGCCTCAGAACATCCTTTTGTGTGTGTACATGTATGTATCAGCTAAATGAACAATTTTATTTATAACTGTGATAAGCAAAAAACAATTTTAAATGAGTCATAAATTTTAAGGCATATGCAAGTGTCATCCTAGTAGCACCAAAATAATACACATTTGAGCTGAAGTAAGAGAAAAGCAGTGGTGTGCAGGAGTCCTGCCCTCACTTTCACCAGAAAATGTATTTAAATTAGAATTTCCAAATGTGAGAAATCTGAAAGGAATGAAAACTGCTAGTCCTTAATGGTAGCGTATGGTTGGTGTTAGCCAAAATGAAGTTCAGGCCGTGATGCTCTGTAGCCACCGTATGACCTACCCAAAGGCAATCAGAACACACTTCTTTCTTTTTCCTTTTCCTTTCTTTTTTTATTTTATTTTTTTTAACTAATTGGCCCGTGTTTAGTTTACTGGATGTCATCTGGACTCAGTAAAAATCAAGTGACCTGCATTGAATTAGTGTAATTGTAATACAAACAGAATATTGCATAGTTTTGGTCTTATACAGGAAAGGAGAACGTTGGAAAGATTTTTCTGTTTGATAAATAGAAACTGAAGATATGGGGATCCAGACCTGGTTCATACTTGATTTTTACCTTTCATGTCTTTCTGCAAGATCAGTATTTGGACTTTTAGGCTTTTCCTCTATATTTAAAAAAAAAAAAAAAAAAAAAGTTGGTTTTCCCTCTGAAACTTACTACAAAGGGAATTTTTTAAAAAAAATCTTACAAATTAAAAAAAAAAACCTTACATATTATATAAAGGTCAAGATCTGATTTTTCCTTAAGCTTAAGCAAGTTAGCATTGTTCAAAACGGAAGTACTTTTCCGCTCTACTAGGATTGTCAGGAATTTGACATATATTTTTACCTGTATCATGACTAATATTGCAGCCTCTTCAAATATAATTTTTAAATAGTTTATTATAGTTTATATTCTGTCTCAGAGAGGCAGTAGCTACATTTGCCAAGGGAACAAAGAGCTGAAAAGTTCAAATGTCATTTTTAATAATTTGTTTAAATTTTTAACTGTGTGACTTGGATCTTATAATTAAATCACTTAATTTGACTTTGAGAGTATCATTTTAGAATGGAGTTATTTGGCATTCTGGAAGTCTCATTTATTCTGTATAACTCATACCCTTGTATTAGGATGCTGAAGATAAAGGACAATAGCTATAGACAGGTTAGATTTTCCTATTGTAATTTCAGAGAACTTGTACTTTTTGTCTTTATTTATTGAAATTTTTGTGGCATTTTTATTTGTTTATTTAATGTTTGTCTTCCCCACCAGAGGTGGCTCAGACAGTAAAGAGTCTGCCTACAGTTTGATCTCAGTCTACCTGAGTTTGATCCCTGGGTCAGGAAGATCCCCTGGAGAAGAAAATGGCAACCCACTCCAGTATTCTCGCATCAAAAATACCATGGACAGGGGACCTTGGTGGGCTACAGTCCATGGGGTTGCAAAGAGTTGAACATGCCTGAGTGACTTCACTTTCACTTTTGCCACCAGATGCATGTTCCAGGGGAGCAGGCACTGGCTCTTCCCTTTTTTTAAAATCTGATATTCTTTCATCTCAAACACAGAGCCTGGCAGTAAAATTAGTTAAATGTAAAATGAATAAAGACTTTATTTAGATTATTATATATAGAAATCTGTTATCAAAACAGGACTTCCCAGGTGGTGCAATGGTAAAGAATCTGCCCGTCAGTGCAGGAGACGCAAGAGATGCAGGTTTGATCCCTGGCTTGGGAAGATCTCCTAAGAAGGAAAAGCCACCCCACTCCAGCATGGTTGCCTGGAGAATCCTATGGACAGAGGAGCCTGGCAGGCTACAGTCCATGGGATTGCAAGCACACACATACATTATCTAAATAGTACTCAAGTATTCAACAGTCTAGTATTGATAATATTTATAACAGTGTAATTGCAGTGGTAGAATCCTGGCTATTCTACTTTCTGGTTTTATTGCCTAGGACAAATGTAACTTCTTTATATTTCATCTTTTTCCATATGTAAAATGAGAATAATTATAGTCTTTATTCGGAGCTGTTATGAGGATTTAAATAACTCACATAAAATCCTTGGGAAGTACCACACAAATGTGGATTGATTTTATCGTTGTTCTCTTTCTTATTATTTTTGAGGTACTTCAAAGTTATGAGAGGAATGTATGACTTTATTAGAGTTGTATTAGGAAGCCTTCAAAGAATAGGTAATGTTCTAATAGGGTATTAAAAGATGAGTGTTAGGCAGTGGTTCATGGGCAAAGCTATGCCAAGAAGTTTGTACTTTATTTTGTAAGTGATCGGGAAAGACTGATTTGAAGTAGGGGTTGATATGCAGACTTACCTTTTAGAAAGGCTATTTTGCAAGCAGTATATAGAGAGGAAAGATACCAGAGGTGGATAGAGCTGACAAGCAAGATTATTGTGATCTTAAAATTAAAATGTCAGTTTGGTGTGGTCTCTGAGTAAAACTGATATAAAAATATAAGAAATTGTGCTGTTGCTGCTAAGTTGCTTCAGTCGTGTCCGACTCTGTGTGACCCCATAGACGGCAGCCCATCAGGCTCCCCCATCCCCGGGATTCTCCAGGGAAGAATACTGGAGTGGGGTGCCATTTCCTTCTCCAGTGCATGAAAGAGAACTGTGAAAGTGAAGTCGCTCAGCCGTGTCTGACTCTTCGCGACCCCGTGGACTGCAGCCCACCAAGCTCCTCCGTCCATGGATTCTCCAGGCAAGAGCACTGGAGTGGGGTGCCATCGCCTTCTCCGAAGAAATTATGCAGATAGTGGTAATGATCATCCTCATCATATTTGTTATTGTTGATACTTGCAGATGCCATTTACTGGCTGCTTGCATACACAGTATTTTAACATTCATCTCACCTAATTCTTACGGGGTTACTAGGAAATGGCACCCTACTCCAGTATTCTTGCCTGGAGAATCCCAGGGACAGAGGAGCCTAGTGGGCTGCCGTCTATAGGGTCGCACAGAGTTGGACATGACTGAAGCGACTTAGTGGTAGCAGCAGCAGCAGCAGCAGGAGGCAGTAATTCTTCAGGTGTGATTCCTAGACTAGCAACATCAGTATCTTCTGAGCACTTGTTGGAAGGGCAGATTTCTTGAGCCTAACCCCAGGCCTTTGGAATCTGAATCTCTCTGGGTGGGGATCAGCAATCTGCATTTTAGCCTGATCTCCAGGGAATTCTGATCCTTGGTAAAATTTAAAAGAACCATTGTTGTATGTATGTATTTATACAGATGAAAAACAAAAGGGGAGGTGTTTTTAATAATACTCTGTTAATTCTTTAGTTTTTCTTATGTAATATATTAAATGTAGTTTAGCAAGTTTCTGATCAGTAAACTAGTTTTTCTCTTGCTTTTATTTTGAGATTAGAAATATTTTCTAATAAGAAACATGACTTTAGATTAATCTAGTGAACCAAATATTCTGTATTATCTGTGTAGAGAGGCGAGATAGCTTGATGGTTTACAACATCAGCTTTGAAGCTACGCCATCAAGGTTTAATTTCTAAATCTGTCCTTTAATTGCTCAGTATTACAGGGCAAATTATTTAACTTCTCCATGCCTCAGTCTTCTATTTTATAAAATAGAGAAACAATCCCTCATTGGGTTTTTGTGAACATTAAATAATTTTTGTAAAACTGCTTACCATGCACATTGTCTGTATACAGTAGATATAATACTAACAGTTATTATTATTACAAATAACAAATTTGTCAAAAGTTACATTAAATTTTTTTTTAATAGTGCTAAGGGAAGGCTGCAGTCCATGGGGTCGCTGAGGGTTGGACACGACTGAGCGACCTCACTTTCACTTTTCACTTTCATGCCCTGGAGAAGGAAATGGCAACCCACTCCAGTGTTCTTGCTTGGAGAATCCCAGGGACGGGGGAGCCTGCTGGGCTGCCATCTATGGGGTTGCACAGAGTCAGACAGGACTGAAGTGACTTAGCAGCAGCAGCAGCAAGATACCCTAAGCACAGGATGTTTGTCATTGAAACAATATATCGAGTTAAATGGCTGTTATTTGCCTTAGGTTTAAGGACTCATTCTCTTTTTCTGGCTTTAGTAGAAGGGCTTGCTCCTTTCTTTCTTGTCTTCCACCTTGTACCCATCGCTTACCTCCTCTTTGTTATGGAGCTTTACAGAATCAGGTTTGTTTTGAGAAACAAACACGGTTCCTCCTACTGTTCTCCACTTGCTTACTCCTTCCTCTCAGAGCCCTGTGTAAAAGGACGGATAGATACTTGCCGCCTTAGTTTCCTCACTTCCCTCCTGCCCACTGCTGGACAGACTTTGGCTGTTTCTTCTCCGCCTTTCTACTGAAGTTGTTCAGTTTCACATCTGTTTGAACTTAGTAACTATTTTCTTCTTAAATTTCCTTTTTCTTTAGACTCATTTTAAATTACTTAATTATCTTTTCTGTACTATCGTGAGACTTCAAATCCAAATCTGTTTTCTCATCAGACTTTGTTTTACCTTTGTATTTTCTGTCTTGGTTAATGACACTACCATCCAAGTTAGTTGTCAAATTGAAAATCTATTCTCTCTCTTTCCAGTCTTCCCCTGTTAATCAATTACCAAGTCTTATTGATGCCACCTCTTAAATTTCGTGAAATTTCTTTCCTTCCTTTCCAGCTTCTCTTCCATTGAGCTAATAATTCAAGTTCTCATTATTCACTGTTATTCGTTCACATTACTTAGACCCTTAACATCTCTTAAATACATCTCCTTCTTTCCATCTACATCTTTATTTCCTCATTTCAGACCTCACAGTTTTTCTTCTGGATTTCTGCAGCAGTCTCCTAACTGTTCTAATGGTGTTCGATTTCAGCCTACTTTCCAAAGTATCCTTCATGATACTGCTAGATTGATCACTCTAAAATGAAACACGGATCATATTACTTCTTTATTTGTAATCCTCCCATTAAAAAGCAATTTCTTTCATTTGTCTCTAGATTAAGAGCTAAACTCTTAAGGGTGTTATACAAAGTCTTGGGCTCTGCCCACTTTTTTGTTCATGTCATAGCCCCTTTCCTTTAGCCATACTACCGTTTGTAGGCACTTTACGTTTTACTGCTGTTCGCTGTTCAGCATTACTTCTCTGTGCCTGCATTTTCTCCCATCTCTCTTCCCCACTGTCTAAGCTGGGAACCTTTCCTCTGGGCTTTCTTAGTACCCTGTATAGCTGAAGATTGTAGCATTTATTACACTCTGTTATAATTTGTCTGACGTTTTCACCAGATTTTACATTTGTTGAGAGCAGCATATGTGACTTTTATCTTAGGTCTTCAGTGTCTAAGGCAATGCTTTGTGACATAGTAGGTATAAAATAACTGGGTAATGCATATATATATATATTTGAAATATGTAATTTTATGCGCATCTTTTAATAAACTAGGAGGATTGAGGTGGACCTGTCTATATGTTGTGTCACTAAATCTGAATAAACTTTGAAAGAAGAGCATTATTTCTTTCTTATCAGTTAGCAGCTTGAGTGTTACCATGTGTTAAGCCCTGGGTGAGATGCTGCTTGAATGAAATCAAAAGAAATAAGAGAGAAGGACTGCTGTTACGAGTTGCTTTTTCTTTGACAAAATGTTTCTTTAAACAATCCATTTTATATTCATAATTCGTCACATTTTATTTTTAGTTCACTTCAGTTTTGGGGAAACAACATAGCACTCCTTTAGGTTAGCATCTAAAATGCTAATTTTGAACTTCTCTGAGTATAGTATGGCACTAGTCCAACACAATCTGTTAAAAATTTTCCTCTGGGTCAGATCTAAGTTGAGAAGAATGAGGTAACTTTAATGTGAACCCAGATTGTACTTCAGTCCTTTTCTCCAGTGAGTTGCCAATTCACAATTCCATTTGTATCTGGAATTGAGGAAGCTGAGTTTAATGTGGATTTCTGCCAATGATAGCAAATCTTGGCAAGATAGTCTTGTTCTCTGTGCTTAATTATATAGTTTTATTATAAAAATTTTCACATGTTTATTTGGAAGTACCTCTCATATACTTTATTCTTTTGGTGGTTAGTCTTTTACTGTCAAATCGTCCTTCTTTTCTGAAAAAGCGAGCTTACATTTTTATACATTGCTATTAGTTATCCTGTTCTGCCTCTTTATAGATTTTAAAGCTGTCCAGGTGTCTTAAGGATCATTACATCGGACTCCCTCTCTTTTGGGAATTAAAAATCTTAGTGAAACTGAAAGAGGCTGTTACGTATTAATTCATTCAGTATTTATTGAGTGTCTGCTGTGACACTTTTCAGGCCCTGGGAAATAGCAGTGAATGAAACAAACTTCCAGGCTTTTAGGTGTTGACGTTATAGTGGGGAGAGACAATAAATTACATTCAAAAAAATATTTAATAAATACATCAGGTGCTGATAACTGCTACGCAAGAAAAATAAGCAGGGTAAGAGGGGGTACAGAATGACAAAGGATGCTTGTGATAATATCTATAGGATGATCAAGAAAGGCCTGTCTGATAACTTGACTTTTGGTAGAGATCTGAAGGAGATAAGAAAATGAGCCAGGCAGATTTCTGGTGAAAGAGTATTCTAGTTAGAGGAAACTGATGTGGCAATGTGTTTGGTGTTTAAGGAGCTGTCTGGGGATGTGTATGGCTAAAGCTGGATGAGAAGGGGGGAGAAGCAGGAGATGAAGACAGATAGGTAGCAGAAGACCAGATCACTGAGAACCTTAGTAAGCCATGATGAGCTCTTTAGCTTTTCCTGGGAGTGAGACAGGTCACCATTGGAAGGTTTTGAACAGAGGACTGATACGGTCATACATATGGTTTAAAAGGTGTTTTGTTCTTCCTTTAAATTGGAGCAGGGCAAGGTTGGAAGCAGAGTGAACAGGAGGGAGGTTACTTCTTTTAGTCCAGGTTTGAGATGATGGTGGCTTGGGTCAGGGTGGTACAGGTAGCGGTATTGAGAAGTGGTCCGATTCTGGATAGATGCCATATTTCGTATGGTATGTGAATTTTGTCTCCGTTTATCTGCAGAGACCAGTCATATAGAATGACTATACTGGTCATATAGAATGGGTTAAAAATAATAGAATGATACTACTATCATCTCTGGGATGAAGACTCTTAAGACTTGAGTAGAAGCCACATAGCTGTTTTTATGGGTAGAGCTGAGACAGAACCTTCTTCTGTTTTCTTCTCAGTCTTTTCTCTCTATATTTTGTGCTCTTACTTCCTTTGTTCAACAGATGTGTGTGGAGCACCCGCTACATACTAAGCATTGTGCCTAAAACTGAGGATACATAAGACATTTGGAATTGGAATCACCTGAATTTGGTGGCCAAAATGACTGAAGTGTCCAGTTCAGGAGGCAGTTCGAGTGGTGATGGAGACAGGGACTCCTGGAGGAGTAGGATTGCTGAGAGAAAGGAAATCTGTTTTTCCTGAGAGCCTTCCATGTAGTCTTTTCCTAGTAGCCAAACTGCTTGAAATAATAGCTTATGCTCACTGTCTCTTTATTAACATGCGTACATTTTCTTTTAAATGTCTTTTCGTTTGTTTCATCATATTTACCAAGGATCACTAATGGCCAGATCCTGTGTCCTTATCTTAGTCCTCACGGTATTCCTTGGCTCCCCCAAGAAAGGGCTTCCCTGGTAGCTCAGTGTTAAAGAATTCTGCAATGTGGGAGCTGCAGGTGACGCGGGTTCCATCCCTGGGTTAGGAAGATCCTCTGGATGAGGGCATGGCAACCCATTCCAGTGTTCTTGCCTGGAGAAACCCTTGGACAGAGGAGCCTGGCGGGCTCCAGTCCATAGGGTTGCAAAAAATCGGAGACAACTGAAGCAACTTAGCATGACTTAGCAACTTAGTCCCAAGAAAGAACATTTTTCCTGTAAAGGGCCAAGTAGTAAATATTTTAGTCTTTGCAGGTCATATGCAACCACTCAGCTCTGCCATTGTAATTAAAATATTCAACTCTGCAACCATAGACAGCAAGTGAAAGAGTGAGCGTGGCTATGTTCCAGTAAAACTTTATTTAATAATTGGAACAGGTAACTGGCCAGATTTGGCATGAGAGCCAGAGGCTTGCTGATCCCTGTTCTGAGCTGCTGTGTAACTGTAATCCTGCCTGCTTATCTGATAAGATTTCTTTCCTTTAGTGATAGGTTTCCCCTTCTTCATCTAATTAATGGTGTCTCTTTCTTCATGTAGTTCTGTCCATAATCTTTTCTTACTTTTTGTTAAAGATTTTTGTAAGGCGTGTTAGTTGTGGGCACACTTTCTCTTGTGTATCATAGGAAATAAGTAAGGCTGAAGGGTCCGTTAATAAAATCCCCTTGTCCCAAGAGCCGGGCCTGAGCCAGGGCTCTCAGGGAGGACAGTTTCCTGCTCTCATCCTCTCGATGTCCTAAGTCTGCCGCTTTAGCATCCCCCGGAGGCCTGAAGAGAGACCTCCGGTCAGTGAAGGGTCTCTTCTGTGGTCTCTTATCTTCTGGAGGGAAGTTAGCAGAATGTTGGGCTTCTCTAAAAGGGGAGCTGCTTAAAGCCTCTTGAGGGTCTTGATCTGTATCTTCTGTTATTTTGCGGCTCCTAGATCCGGTCCTCTGTAGATACCAAAGGATGGCTGTAACTGTGAAGCCTGGTGCCAGCAGAACTCTGCTGTCTGGTCTGAACTTGGCTGTTGGCCGTCTTTTCTTGTGTCTCCTCTGCCTTGTCCCACCAAGCCCCAACCCAGCCCCGAGTCAAATCTTTTTGTCTCAACACGGCTTTCCTGATTTTGGGCTGATCTTGTCTTCTAGCTCGGAGAAAACGATACTGTTAGCTATTGAATGTTTCTGCCCCACACTGAGATTGATGGATTAGTCTGGTCCAGCTACTGTAACAACATATTGCAGAGTGAGTGGCTTACACAGCAGAAATTTCTTGCAGTTCGAGAAGTTTGAAGTCCCAGATGAAGGGCAGGCTTGGTTTCTCCTGAGGCTTCTCCTCTTGGTTTGTCTTTTCACTTGAGTCATCACGTGCCTTTTTTTTTTAATCTCTGTATGCACATCCCTAGTATCTGTTCCTCTCCTTAGATGGTACCAGTATGACCTCTTTTGACTTAATTCCTGGTGGCTCAGACAGTAAAGAAGCTGCCTATAATGTGAGAAACCTGGGCTCGGTCCCTGGGTCAGGAGTATCCCGTAGAGAACACTGAATGGCAGTCCACTCCAGTATTCTTGTCTGGGAAATCCCATGTACAGAGGCACCTAGCGGGCTACCGTCCATGAAGTCACAAGTCAGACACAACTTAGTGACTAAAAACAACAACAAACAACAATAACAACAGCCTCTGTAAAGGTCCTGTCTCCAAATACAGTCACATCCTGAGGTACTGGGGGTTAGGGCTTCAATATGAATTTTGGAGGGACAGTTTGGTTCATAACAGTAAATATCTGTAATCGTCTTTTCCTCTTCCTTCCTTTTACGTTGTTCCCTTCTCTTCTCCACCTTCTCCCTTTAATTTCTTCTCCACCGGTTCATTTTTACCAAGAGTAAACATACTCCTGCTCACTACACCACCACTGTGTACTACTACTGTGTTAGATGGTGTTAGATTGTTACTATTATAAAAGAGATACAATCTAAATGCTCTAGAAGTGATACTTTTGTCTTTCAAATGGGGAACAGAACAGTTTTGAAATTTTGGAGATTAATACTGACTTTTTTCCTATTTCATGATTTGATAAACTATTCCCACCTTAATGTTAAGAGTAAAAGTGTATTAAAACTACTAAAATACCGAATTAATACAAAGTATCAAAATATGTAGGACAGTTAAAACACCACTGAAAGGGAAGTTAATAGTACCCATTAATTTTTTTCTCTTCTGTCTGTTTTTTATCAGCTGAGCCTTTTGTTTATTATACTTTCACTTCTATAATTTCCATTTGGAAGTACCTTCTTCTTTGTGTCTTATGTTTCTTTGCTGAGGCTTTCTATTTTTATACTTTTTTTTCATATTATCTTTATTAGTATTAAAAACGTAAATGGCAAGATTTATATTTACATTTGTTTCAACCAGTTGCAGGGTCATCACTGCTTTAAAATATTTGTCAAGTAATTTTGACATCTGTGTTCTTTAAATTGTTGACATCTATCAATTATCTGTTTTCAAAAATAAATTTCTTTATTTTTGGTTGTACTGGGTCTTTGTTGCCGCACACAGGCTCTTTCCAGCTGCGGCGAGCGAGGGCTGCTCCTCCTCGCCTTGTGCGGACTTCTCATTGCCGTGGCTTCTGTTGTTGCAGAGCACAGGCTCTAGGGCTCGGGCTGCAGTAGTTGCAGCTTCCAGGCTCTAGAGTGAGGGCTCAGCAGTTGTGACACCTGGGCTTAGTTGCTCTGTGGCATGTGGAATCTTCCCAGACCAGGCATCGACCCCAGATTCTTATCCACTGTACCACCAGCGCAATCCTGAAGTCTTTTTCTGTTTGTTTTATACGTATTGTCCATCATTTTTAGTTGTACTTAATGGATAGAACGGAGGAAGTATACCTTCTCCGTCCTCGTGGAAGCAGAAAAGTGACAGTTTTTAAATGGTAGTGCCTCTCTAGTTGGTGGAATTTTAGGCATTTATAAAAAATACAGTGTATAAAATACAAGTGTATATCTGCCTGTTTCTCTCTATATACGTAAGAAAGGAAATAGTTTGGTTGTTGTTGCCTACTTCTGGCCCTTGAATTATTGAGTTTTCATAGTTTCTTTCCTTCCTTTTATTTATGAATTCTCATCTTTAAAAATGGCATGATTTTCATGCTAACCTCAAAGATATGCTGAGAATGGTAGGGGTTTAGAAGTAGATACTGTGTCCATAACTGCTTGCTTCATGCAGTGACCCTGGTTACTCTTAGGCTTATCTGGGGAATTTAAAAAATATACGTAGGCCCCCTCCAGATCAGATTCTTTGAGCTGGGTCCAGGGTATCAGGAATTTTTAAAAGCCCTAATATGTAGCCAGTGTTGAGACCCCCTGGCCAAGGTTTCCTTAAAGAATGTGGAGCCAGAAATGAATACATGAATATATATATATATATTTTTTTCATTTCACTAAGTTTTGGTTGAATCTGATGATTTAGATTTAATTTGACTTTTGTATTTGACCAAGGCAGCAGATTAAATCATTCTCTTCTCTAGACCAGGTTGAGGGAACATGTTGACAGATTTTTCTTTTCTGTAAAATTTACCATTAATTTCTAAGTGTCAAATTCCTGAGATCTGTCATTTTTGACTGATTACAGACTTTCCACATTTTCAATTTTGTTTTTTTTTTTTAATATACCTTTTGTTGTTATTTAATTTTAGTTTTCCTTATTTCAAATTACATTGATTTCATCCTATAATACTTTTTTGTTAAACTGACTTATACTGGGCTTTATGCTGTTCTTGGTCCAGAGCCTCCTTTGTGGCATAACACCCTTGTTACCTCGTGCGTGCTTAGTTGTGTCTGACTCTCTACGACCCCTCAGTGTCCTCTGGGGCTCCTCTGTCCGTGGGATTCTCCAGGCAAGAATACTGAAGCGGGTTGCCATGCCCTCTTCCAGGGTTTCTTCCTGACCCAGGGATTGAACCCAGGTCTCTTTGAGTCTCCTGCATTGGCAGGTGAGTTCTTTACCACTGTGCCATGGTTGGCTTACAGGAAGTAGCGTTTCATGAATCTTTTGTACAGGGGTTTTCTTTTTTCTTCCCATTTTGTAATCACTGTGTTTGTTCGATATTGAAATATTTTAGTACATTCTGTACTCATTCTGTTGCAGTACATTGATTGAAGTATATGAAAGCAGTCTTGGCCTCACACATACGTAGCTGGGTAAGAGAGAGGAGCATTTTCATCATTTTTTTTTCCTTGAAATTTGTAGATATTATTCTTTGGTACTACACTAAAACTCAACAAGAGTAGTTTCATAAACATTAGTTTCGGTATTAGAATTAGAAACCATAGTAGTAACTTTTCGTAATGATTACGTTAAAATCCACTGTTCTGATTCACACTTGACTGTATCGTTCCCCATGTCATTGGTTAGCATCTTAATTCACTGAGTAATGGCAGAGCTTTCACATTTTGACATACAGTACCAAAAAAATTACATTTGTCAGTATCACTACTGGTCTCATCAGAACAGTTTTTAGTATTGGTGAGTTACTATGTTCATAGTAACAGAAATTTCTGAACATTTGAATTGTTACTTGAAAGCTTGAATTTTATCATGGGTACCAGAAAGTATCTGTATTTTCCTTGAAGTGATGGGCTCACTGGGCTTATTTTTGAGGAAATATTTGCCACGTACCCAAATCTGAATTATCAGAGTTTGTCTATCAAGTCTTTTATTTTCTTCTTCAAATAAGAATGATGTTCCTCCCAGAAGTGATGGTTTGGCTTGCCCTGTAATGACATGTGCACCTTTTCATTGAGACAACCGTTGTACTTTGATAGCAGCATAAGTAGTATATACTTCCTTCTCATTTAATCACAAGAATACTAAAAAGATGTTTGTTCAGATATCACAATTCTTAAAAATGAATTTTTTTTCTTTTTCATCAAGGACATTCTTAAATGAAAGTGACTCCCTCCCCCAAAAAAAAAACACACACAACAACCGTGACTGCATAGTGAAGAGTACCAGGATAACTAGGATAGTTTGGTTCCACTGTCTTGATTGGTGCTAGGGGTCCAGCAGTTTTACCCATCGTTATTTTTTTACCTTTAGTGTAAATGTCAATAGAGAAAAAAAGGAGAATAATGTCTTAGTATTTTTATGAAGATAGGTTTGACCTGATGGGCCCTAGGACTTCATGAAGGGGGGACCACACTTTGAGATCCACAACTGTAGAAAAAAAATGTAGAGAAACATTATTCCTCACCTTTGCTTAAGAGGTACTTCTCATATAAACTTACGTATCAGTTTCAAGATACTTTGCCGTGTTTGAGTATCACCTGTAATTTGGTATTCTGTTTGAACCCCGGTGGGGTGGAGTGCAGTTCAGATCTGGCGCTAACCACCTGGAGTTGGCGTAGACCCCACAAGTTAAAGGTCACAGTTTCCAACATAACTGCTGCTTCTTCAGAGACCAGCTGTGCTTCAGGGATCTTCTGGTCACCGGTACCGACTGGCTATAATTTGTCAGTTCCTTTCACTTTCACAGGTTCAATATTTTGTTAGAATGACTCACAGAACTGAAGAAAGCACTATAGTTACGATTACAGTGTTAATACAAAAGATACAAATCAGGAAAACCAGCTTAATGGTTCACATGGATTAGGTTGGTGCAAATGTAACTGCAGTTTCAGTCCATGAATTTTAAATTGTGATAACTAGGCTCAAACTCAACTTTACGAATCAAAATAGGAACCATTACAGTCAATACATTTTTGCCAACAAGAAATAAGTTTGTTTGTTCTTGTAGCATAAAAATCTATGCCTTGGAATTTAATGAACTCTTGAAAAGCTTTTTCTGCCTCCTGCTGTTGTGGATGCATTTTTCCTGCAAAAAGTTATCAGAGATGCTTGAAGAAGGGGTAGTCTGTTGGCCAGAGGTCCGGTGAGGCAGATGAAGCAAAACTTTGTAGCCTGATTCGTTCCACTTTTGAAGCATTGGTTGTGCAGTGTGCAGACTCACATCGTGGAGAAGAATTGGGCCCTTTCTGTTGACCAATTCTGGTTGCATAGGTTGTAGTTTACAGTGCATCTCATCAATTTGCTGAGCATACTTTTCAGCTGGAATGGTTTCTCTTGGATTCAGATGGAATGGTTTCTCTTGGATTCAGAAAACTAGTGGATCACGCCAGCAGCAGACCACCAGACAGTGACCACGACCCTTTTTGGGTACAGGTTTGGCTTTGGGAAGTGCTTTGGCACTTCTTCTTGGTCCAGACGCTTGAGCTGGTTGTCGCCGGTTGTCGTATAAAATCCACTTTTTGTCATGCAGCACAATCTACTCAAGAAATTGTTCATTGAAGATGACACTTCAGAGTGATGATTTTTTTGATTTGCTGTCAGCTTGTGGGGCACCCACTTATCAAGCTTTTTCACCTTTCCAATTTACTTCAAATACCAAATGACAGTAGAATGGTCGACACTGAGTTCTTTGGCAACTTCTCCTGTAGTTGTAAGAGGATCAGCTTAGATACTTGCTCTCAGTTGGTTGCTGTCCATTTCCGATGGCTGGCCACTACCCTCTTCATCTTCAAGGCTCCCATCTCCTTTGCAAAACTTCTTAAACCACCACTGCACTGTATGTTTGCTAGCAGTTCCCTGGCCAAATGCATCGTTGATGTTGCGAGTTGTCCCCGCTGCTTAATGACCCATTTTGAACTCGAATAAGAAAATCACTCAGATTTGCTTTTTGTTGAACATCATTTTCCATAGTCTAAAATAAATATAAAATAAACAGTAAGTAATAAGTCACTAGTGAAAAAACATAAAAGCAAGAACAAGAAATATGGGTTAAAATGATATATAACATAACTCCATTTATTAAAAATGTATTCCAATAGCGAATGCCACATTTTAGCAATGCAAAACTGCAATTACTTTTGCACCAACCTAGTAGTAATTTAAATTAAATTAAAAATTCAGTTACACTAGCTGAAATTTTTAAAATTAAACATTTGTTACATTAGCTTCATTTCCAATACAAGCATGCCTTGGAGATATTGCAGTTGCAGTTCCAGACCACCCCAGTGAAGCAAATATTGCAGTAAAGTGAGTCATGTGAATTTCTTTGGTTCTCCAATGCATAGAAAAGTTATATTTACACTATCCTGTATTCTGTTAAGTGTGCAATAGCATTATGTTTAAAAAAGAAAAACCAATATATGTACCTTAATTTTAAAATATTGCTTTGAAAAATGCTCATTTTCTTGTACATCTCCAGTAAAATCAGAGCTCATTGGTCAGAGAGCACCGTAACAAATATAATAACACACAAAAAAAATAGGAAGCACTGTAAGAACTACCAGGCCGTGACACAGAGACGTGGAGAGAGAGGACGCTGTTGGAGACGTGATGCCAGCAGACTTGCCTGGCGCAGGGCTGCCGCGGACCTGCAGATTGCAGGACGCACAGCGCGTGCACAGCGTGTGAGGCAGAGCACAGCAGGACAGGCGTGCCGTCCTCGAGAGAGCAGCTTCAGGTTACAGATTCTGGGGGAGGGTTTTGTGGGTGGTGCTGTGTTTCTCATGTTGTGTCATATCAGAAATCACATACTGTGAGTTTGTCTCTTAGTAGTCTGATCACTTAGTTAAGATAACAATGAACAGATCTCTCTATTGTAAGGTACGTCTTCTCCGTTGTAATCATCGAGTGGTCTGGAAGGGTCCTTTTGTAACTGGCAAGCAGTAGTATCCTCTGGTGGTCCTTGCCCGAATTGCTCATTGCAGTACATTGAGGGTGACAGGTGTTGATCTTCTGAGTTATTCAGTCATTGTGTGTTTATTAGCTGGTATTTTTCTATAAAGAACAGCTTTTCTCAAACTCTTTTTTAAAAATACTACTTTACATCATCTCCAGAGACAAAAAAAATTATGCAGGATAGGACAAGAAATCATCATTTTATACCTGGCTCAGCCACTATATATGGTATTTATATAGTTACACTGTTGTAGACACTGANATCAATTTGCTGAGCATACTTTTCAGCTGGAATGGTTTCTCTTGGATTCAGATGGAATGGTTTCTCTTGGATTCAGAAAACTAGTGGATCACGCCAGCAGCAGACCACCAGACAGTGACCACGACCCTTTTTGGGTACAGGTTTGGCTTTGGGAAGTGCTTTGGCACTTCTTCTTGGTCCAGACGCTTGAGCTGGTTGTCGCCGGTTGTCGTATAAAATCCACTTTTTGTCATGCAGCACAATCTACTCAAGAAATTGTTCATTGAAGATGACACTTCAGAGTGATGATTTTTTTGATTTGCTGTCAGCTTGTGGGGCACCCACTTATCAAGCTTTTTCACCTTTCCAATTTACTTCAAATACCAAATGACAGTAGAATGGTCGACACTGAGTTCTTTGGCAACTTCTCCTGTAGTTGTAAGAGGATCAGCTTAGATACTTGCTCTCAGTTGGTTGCTGTCCATTTCCGATGGCTGGCCACTACCCTCTTCATCTTCAAGGCTCCCATCTCCTTTGCAAAACTTCTTAAACCACCACTGCACTGTATGTTTGCTAGCAGTTCCCTGGCCAAATGCATCGTTGATGTTGCGAGTTGTCCCCGCTGCTTAATGACCCATTTTGAACTCGAATAAGAAAATCACTCAGATTTGCTTTTTGTTGAACATCATTTTCCATAGTCTAAAATAAATATAAAATAAACAGTAAGTAATAAGTCACTAGTGAAAAAACATAAAAGCAAGAACAAGAAATATGGGTTAAAATGATATATAACATAACTCCATTTATTAAAAATGTATTCCAATAGCGAATGCCACATTTTAGCAATGCAAAACTGCAATTACTTTTGCACCAACCTAGTAGTAATTTAAATTAAATTAAAAATTCAGTTACACTAGCTGAAATTTTTAAAATTAAACATTTGTTACATTAGCTTCATTTCCAATACAAGCATGCCTTGGAGATATTGCAGTTGCAGTTCCAGACCACCCCAGTGAAGCAAATATTGCAGTAAAGTGAGTCATGTGAATTTCTTTGGTTCTCCAATGCATAGAAAAGTTATATTTACACTATCCTGTATTCTGTTAAGTGTGCAATAGCATTATGTTTAAAAAAGAAAAACCAATATATGTACCTTAATTTTAAAATATTGCTTTGAAAAATGCTCATTTTCTTGTACATCTCCAGTAAAATCAGAGCTCATTGGTCAGAGAGCACCGTAACAAATATAATAACACACAAAAAAAATAGGAAGCACTGTAAGAACTACCAGGCCGTGACACAGAGACGTGGAGAGAGAGGACGCTGTTGGAGACGTGATGCCAGCAGACTTGCCTGGCGCAGGGCTGCCGCGGACCTGCAGATTGCAGGACGCACAGCGCGTGCACAGCGTGTGAGGCAGAGCACAGCAGGACAGGCGTGCCGTCCTCGAGAGAGCAGCTTCAGGTTACAGATTCTGGGGGAGGGTTTTGTGGGTGGTGCTGTGTTTCTCATGTTGTGTCATATCAGAAATCACATACTGTGAGTTTGTCTCTTAGTAGTCTGATCACTTAGTTAAGATAACAATGAACAGATCTCTCTATTGTAAGGTACGTCTTCTCCGTTGTAATCATCGAGTGGTCTGGAAGGGTCCTTTTGTAACTGGCAAGCAGTAGTATCCTCTGGTGGTCCTTGCCCGAATTGCTCATTGCAGTACATTGAGGGTGACAGGTGTTGATCTTCTGAGTTATTCAGTCATTGTGTGTTTATTAGCTGGTATTTTTCTATAAAGAACAGCTTTTCTCAAACTCTTTTTTAAAAATACTACTTTACATCATCTCCAGAGACAAAAAAAATTATGCAGGATAGGACAAGAAATCATCATTTTATACCTGGCTCAGCCACTATATATGGTATTTATATAGTTACACTGTTGTAGACACTGAGTATCAGTTTAAAGAAACTAATAACTAGTTTGGAAGAGGAAACATACTTGTGGAATGGGCAGGAAGAAGAAAGCTACATGTTCATCTTCTGTAGTTGAGGGTCAGAAGATTATGCGTAAAACTGAAAAATCAAGAAGTACCATTGTAAGCATGTTATTTATATAACTGAGGTAACTACCTAAAGTTCCGGTGAAACTGCGAGGTGTTCACCCTGGAGAAGAAAGGATTAGTGTGAAACTGTTGTTTTCCATAACAAACTTCGACAAATTCTTGAAAACTGTGTGCCTTCTAACTTCAAATAAAAATTTTTAATGTAAAAATGAAATTAAAAAATATTGCTGTAGGCTAATTGATTTTCATCTTATTCAGTATGTTAGTTCAGTCAGTAAAGAATCTGCCTGCAATGCAGGAGACCGGGGTTCCATTCCTGGGTCAGGAAGATTCCCTAGAGAAGGAACTGGCGACCCACTCCAGGATTCTTGCCTGGAGAATCCTATGGACAGAGGAGCCTGGCAGGCTACAGTCCATGGGGTCACAAAGAGTCAGACACGACTGAGAGACCAAACCACCACCATAATTACAGCCACTACTGTTACTAATTGGATGCTCAGTTTTTTAAGTTCAGCTAGTCCCACACCTTTTGGCATGACTTCATTAATGTTTGAGTGCTTCCTTACTGAAATAAGGCCCAACAATGTTTCTTCAAGGAGCACTGATTCTCTCAGTGGAAATGGCATTTTTGAAACTAAAATTTGGCTGCCAGGTGTGCTCCTTGCTACAGATGTCCTCTGTCTTTAAATGTATCTGGTCCTTCCAGTTTCTTAGCCTTCCTCCACCCTGCCCTCCTCCATGGTGGGAGTTGCTTGCTTCTCATTGATTTCTCAGATCTTTTGAGTTAAGACTGGTCCATTTACTTTCTGTTTTCAGAATTTTATTGCTATCCCATGTTTGCTGTTGTCCTTCTCTCTGGAGTTTAAGCATTTAAAAAAAATTCCTCTTGTCCTTTAGTAGCATTTTTGGAATGGCATTGAGTGAGTCAGTATATTCAAGTCATCATATTTAACTGGAGTCTTTTACATCGACACTCTCAGTATAGATTTGGATCTTACTCCGCATAAATAACTAGGTCTAATGCTGCTGGGGACACAAAACACGATAGCCCTGTTTATGCCTTCAAGTAGTTTCTGTGTTACTCAGAGCATTTAGAANGTGAGTCAGTATATTCAAGTCATCATATTTAACTGGAGTCTTTTACATCGACACTCTCAGTATAGATTTGGATCTTACTCCGCATAAATAACTAGGTCTAATGCTGCTGGGGACACAAAACACGATAGCCCTGTTTATGCCTTCAAGTAGTTTCTGTGTTACTCAGAGCATTTAGAATGAGTTTAAAACTAACCGGAGTCCACGTTAAAATATGCAGAGTGCCGGAGCTGAGGTGTATGGTGTGATGTACATTGCCTTATATTTTGTGTTCTAGCACAGTGGTTCTCAGCGTTGGCTGTATGTTAGGATTACTTGGGAGACAAAAAATAACTGTGCCTGGTTCTCAGATCAGATTTAGATTAAATCTGAATCTAATATGAGCGAAGCTCAGTTCTCCAAGTTCTGAACTTCTTTTGGTAGACTTGATTAGTTTGTGTTTTTTATTTTTGTTTTTTGTTCTTTTTTCTTTAAGGGCCAAGAAGATACTTCAGGTTCATCTTGTAATTGTTCCTGCCCTATATCAGGGATAAGTTGCTTTCCTTCCTCGACCCCTTGGTATTTCAGACCTCACACCTTTGAACAAACATGCAGCTCTCCTCTTTGTGCCTCATTAACTCATTCATTCTTTAGGACCCAGTCTCTCATTTTTCTTTTAAATGTCAATCTGAGCTAACTGTTTTGTAATGCCCATTGTTCCCATCTATTTTAGCTCTTACACTGTTTTGTTGAAATGATCTGGTATGCATTTTCCTACCCCATTAGAGTCTAAGCTTCTTGAATAAATTCTAATATTATAGGTTTGGATACATTTTATGTGCTTAAAAAAAGTTAATTGAGCTGATCACACATAGGAATTCCAATTCTGGAGACTGAGAGAGAGTAGAATTATAAAGTTCCTTAATAAGTTTTGGGTCTTAGTCACTTTCGGTTTCTTCTATAGCCATATTTTATGGATATTTTTGAATTATATTAAAGGAATATTATATTTCAACCTTGAAAGATGAGTAGGACTTAACTGGAAGCATTCAAAGGTATTGGAATTTAAATTGTGCATCTGTGAGAGGTGCTTGTAGAAGCAGACTGAAATGAGTGGTAACTTAAGCAGTGTTTTTAAATGATGCCTTTGTTCAATTATAAATATATAGTGGCCTTTATAATAAAAATTTTTAAAGGAATCTTATACAGTCTGGTACAATGCAGGACTTCCCAGGTGGTGCAGTGGTAAAGATTCCTCCTGCCAGTGCAGGAGACACAAGAGATACAGGTTCAATCCCTGAGTCAGGAAGACCCCCTGGAGTAGAAAATGGCAACCCACTCTCGTATTCTTCCCTGGAAAATTCCATGGACAGAGGAGCCTGTCAGGCCCCAGTCCTTGGGGTCCCAAATAGTCAGACACAACTGAATGCGCTCTCATAGCACATGCAGTCTTGCAGACAGTGAATTGATCTTTTGAATTTCTGAGATTTTGTACCAAATCATTCTGTACTGTTGTTTGTTTTCTCATTTTTACCTTTCTTTTTTTTATTATATCTTTCCATTTTCTTTTTTCCTTATCATCATGATTTATTACAGGATTTTGAATATATTCTCTGTGATATGCAGGAAAGCCTTGCTGTTTATCCAGTCTACATGTGCTTGCTTGCACCTGCTAGCACCAGACTTCCAGTCCACCCTTCTCCCCTACCCCCGGTAACCACAGCTCTGTCCTCTGTGTCTGTGAGTCTCTTTCTGTTTCTTAGATAAGTTCATTTGTATCATATTTTAGATTCCACATATTACTGAGATCCTCTGTATTTGCCTTTCTTTTTCTGACTTACTCCACTTAGTATAATAGTCTTTAGGTCCATCCATGTGCTGCAAATGGCGTTATTTCATTTTTTATGGTTGCTTAGTGTTCCATTGTGTGTGTGTGTGTGTGTGTATACACACATGATATATATATCACATCTTCTTTATCCATTCATCTGTCAATGTACATTTCGGTTGTGTCCATGTCTTGGTTATGATAAATTCACTTTTCTTTCAATAGAACATTTCTTTGTGGCTCTGTAATTTATACACTTGTCATTTTAATGGCAATATGTTGCTCCATTTTGTTGATAATATGGTATTTTACTTGGCCATATCTTAATTGTTTGGTGTTTTTTATTTACATTTTACCACAATTACAGAAAGTGAACTATAATTATTTTTATACAGATAGCTTTGCATTTTCTTTCTGGGAGACCAAATATGTGTTATAGAGCCTTTACCTTGTAATAGAATTATCTGTGGCAGAAGTTTAATAGAAACATGGAAATAGTGTGAAGTAGATAAGGAGCCAGATAGATCTGATTTCTAGTTTTGACAGCCGCTTTACTAGCTGTGTGATCTTGAATAAGCTAATTAACTGAGCCTCAGCAGTAAAATTGGATTAATAGGAGCCAACATTATTGTGCATTTATAATGTGGCAGGTGCTATTCTAAGTATTTTACATATATTAACCCATTTAAACAGCCGCATGAGGTAGCTCTGTTGTTGTTCTGTCGTTATTTACTGTTGTTCCCAATTTTAAAATATGGAAACAGGCTTAGAGAAGTAGAAGAGGTCAGTCAGATGGCTGCTTGTGACGAGGTGTGATGGTGACCGAGTGCCATCTGGAGCTGGCTCAGACCTCTAGAGCTGGTTCTCTTATTTGCCCTGGACTGCCAGGGCACCAGCTACATCCCTCCCTGGATCTGAGTCCTAGGCAGACAGATTGGCCTTCATGAGCCAGATTAATGATTACTGAAATCCCTGCAACTGGAGTTGATTATGAGGTCATGCTTGCAATACTCTAACCTTGGGCTTACTGTAGAAACTGCTCCCTAAGAGCAAGGATCACTCTAGAGCTCCATATTCTCTTCAAACCTCTGTCTGTTTACAGTTGCTTTTAAGGGAGTGGTGAGAAAAACATTGAGTTGTATTTTTATATTCATATCTGGCAGGCCTTTTGTTATCCTTCACTCTCCTCTTCCACCTGCATGTTCGTTTTAACCAGCAATTGAGTATTTGCCTAGTAGGATTTAACTCTTAACCTAGATTGCTAGGTAGAGTGCCAGAGTCTTTCAGACCCAAAAAGGAATCTGAAAACTGTCCAGCCACCTCACTTATATGAAAATACTGAGGCCACACAGCCAGAGGGTCATTAAGACTCAAGCCTGTGTTTCTGACTTAAGTCCAGCACTGGCTTCATTCCACTGTACTGTTTACTACCTTATTTGTAATAATCTTTTAAAGTATTATTACTATATATTTTTTGTAGGAATTATATACTTTAACTTAGCTTGCTCCCTCCGTGTTGTGTTCACTGTCAAAAGACAGCTATATGTGTTTTTAATTCTTCACGGTTTAATGAAGTGCTTTCTCATCCTTTATCTCATTTGCTTGTTTGGAAGATAACCTTTTGCTCGTGTGCCTGAGGTTCTTGAATAGTGGCACAGGTTCCTTTGTGATTCCAGCATGTCCCTTGCTTGTATACATTCACAAGTCCTAGCTACCTTAGCTTCAGACACATGTGTTGACTCACTCTACTGAGATTACAGTTCAGGCATTGGATTTTCTCAGCTCCAGCTTTTTTCACATCCTCTGGATGCTCCTGGAGTCTAAGGTGTGAAATTCCAGGCATGAAGATAATTTGCTGTTTTGAGGTGCTAATGTTTCTTGGCTTCTTAGACTACTTGTGATCAGGGAAGTTCTTTAAAAAACTCAGTCAGAGGTTCACTGTGTAGTTAAGCAACATGTTGTGTAAAAACAAACACAAAGATAATCATATCGTTTATTGTACTAACATTCTTCAATCAAAATGGTGTTAGAGATAAGATAAATTTTATAGCTGTAATGTGTGTCCATGTGATTTGGTTGGTGTCAAGGAAGGGAGTGAATTGTTAGGATAAGGCTAGCCACTGAATGCCAAAACTTTCTACAGCAGAGGCCTATTACCTAATCAGCTCATACAAAACCTGGCAATTCTTAAGAGGGTCCTTTCTGATTCATGATTAGGTTAAATTAGCTGAACAAAGTCAAGTCTGTGAGAAAAATCTGTCAGATTATTATTATCAAACTTTAAAAAGAAAAGGAAATAAAACATAGTGTTTTCCCTGGAGACTTTTAGAGCCTCTCCATTTTGGTAGATCATATATTAAGACTTATTTGTTTGAACTGTATGCAGTTTAGTGCTTGTTTGAGAATAGAATGTGAACATTTTAGGATCACTTTATGATAGTACTGGGTAAATAAGCTTTAGAGTTAAGCTTTTTATCCTTGGATTTCTAATAGCTACTGCTAAGGTGAGCCTTATATGTTAAGATTATCTGAAGATAAGACTGCAGCTCACTCACTGGCTCAAAGTTCAAAGGAGAGCATTAGCTCAAGGACATAAATCGCTGAGTTGTTATCCATCAATTTGTAACAGAAGGGCAGATGAACAGCATTTATCTGGACAATCTAGTATCATATACCTGCAGTTTAAGGTCAGTCTCTATAGGGGGGTTTATGTACATATGTGCTTTGAACTGTTTCGCAGAGATGAGAGTTCAAATTTATTTTTATTCTCTAATTTGAAGTAGCAGGTGTATTTGTGTGCCTTTAGCTGCAGCTGATATTAACCCCATTTTGCCCCTCTCTAAAGCTGGAATGTGGGCATGCATGCCTGCTAAGTCGCTTCAGTTGTGTCCAACTCTTTGCAATTGTATGAACTGTAGCCTGCCAGGTTCCTCTGTCCATGGGATTCTTCAGGCAAGAATAGGGGGATGCCCTCTTTCAGGGAATCTTCCAGGGATTGAACTGGCATCTTGTATGTTTCCTGCATTGCCAGGTGAATTCTTTTTTGTTGTTTCAACTGTGGAGCTGAGGTTAATTAGGTTATTTACAGGAGAATTTTATTTTCTAGCCTTCCGTTTTCTTTTTTTTCACGTGTGCCCCCCCACTCCCTGCAATTTGATTGCAAGCTCCGTGGGTTCAAGATATGTATCTTACTATAAAATCTGTAATATCAGGGCTTACAAAGTTAGATACATAATGGGGGCCATCTGATAAAATACAAACTGAGCCAGGCTAGATGGGATCCATGTGAAAGGGAAAACACACGTCTCGTGTAGAAGCAGTCTAATTCCAGCACATTTTTACCTTATGGAACTGTGAACTCAGTGTTGCCCGAACAAAATGTATCTGCTGATGCTCTCTGGCCTGTGGCTTATCGGTCTGCTATTTCTTCTAATAAAGCAGAGGAACGCACAGAAAGTACTTGTTGCATAGTTGTCACTTGGTAGATGCTCATGGCGCCATAAAACTGGCTACACTGCTTTTGAAGGACTATCTTAGATGTCATATCTGTAATGTGATGTAAGGTGAATAAGAATGTTCTCTTCTATTAAAGGATTTTCTCTTTTTCAAAGAAGATGAGTATAGTAATAAAGGGATTAACTTTTACCCTAGAATAAACAGATTGGGGTATTGAGTCTTCATTGCCTTGTCCTCAGAAAGTCTTTTGCTTAACTTTCCAAGTTAGGAACCAGTGATAACCGGTGCTAACACATTTTAGTAAACTGCCGCATGTTCTGAGGGCTCTCAGAAGAATGATATAGGAAATTGTTAGAATATCTGAATGCCCTGTAATTAAGATGTGTGTTTTTTATTGCTTGAATTCTGGAGTCATGTTTTGTTTTTCCTTTTCTCTAGCCCCCCAAACAACGTTAGGAGGTACTCTTGCTTCTTCTTCTGTAGTGTGTGTGTGTGAGTCGCTCAGTCGTGTCCAACTCTTTGCAACCCCATGGATTGTAGCCCAGCAGGCTCTTCTGTGCATCGGATTCTCCAGGCCAGAATACTGGAGTGGGTTGCCTTTTCTTTCTCCAGGGGATCTTCCTGACCCAGGGATTGAACCCAGGTCTCCTGCGTTGCAGGCAGGTGCTTTGTTGTCTGAGCTACTAGTGGAGTCGAATGAGGTGAAAGTCACTCCGTCGGGTCCGACTCTTTGCAACCCCATGGAGGACTACAGTCCAAGGAATTCTCCAGGCCAGAATACTGGAGTGGGTAGCTTCTCCCTTCTCCAGGAGATCTTCCCAACCCAGGGATCGAGCCCAGGTCTCCCACGTTGCAGGCGGATTCTTGACCAGCTGAGCCACAAGGGAAGCCTGAGCTACTAGTGAAGCCCGCAAATACAAAGCATAATTTGCGCTGCCCAGGAATCGGCCCTGGGTCACAAGAGTGAGAATCTTGCGGGACTCCNCCTTCTCCAGGAGATCTTCCCAACCCAGGGATCGAGCCCAGGTCTCCCACGTTGCAGGCGGATTCTTGACCAGCTGAGCCACAAGGGAAGCCTGAGCTACTAGTGAAGCCCGCAAATACAAAGCATAATTTGCGCTGCCCAGGAATCGGCCCTGGGTCACAAGAGTGAGAATCTTGCAGGATTCCACTCTACCAGCGGTGTGGCTAAGGCTTTATTTTATACTGACGTGTAGTTAATTGCTGACGTTGTGTTGGTTTCAGCTGCATAGCATAGTGATTCAGTTATGCACGTGTGTGCCCGCGTGCCTAGTCATGTCTGACTCTCTACGACCCCGTGGACTGTATCCACTGTCAATGGGATTTTCCAGGCAAGAATACGGCACTGGGTTGCTGTTTCCTACTCCAGGGATCTTCCTGACCCAGGGATCAAACCTGCGTTTCGTACACTGCAGGAGGATTCTTTATCGCTGAGCCACTGGGGATTCCCATGTGTTATATAGTAGGTCCTTGTAAAACCACACTTTTTTTTCCCCTCAGAATTCCTCCATGTTGCTTTCCCCATTATCCTAGATAAACATCAGCAAATGTTCAGAATCAAAGGTGACTTCTAAAACTTAAACTGAGGAAAAGTGAAGGACTTTACTCCTAGAGTCTGTAAGCTATTTTTGCCTGAGCTTTTGATGTCATATCTGAGATATTATTGCCAAGACTAATGTCATGAAGCTTTTCCTTCTAGAGATTTTATAGTTTCAGGCATTAAATTTAAGCATTATACTGGAGTGGGTAGCCTTTGCCTTCACTGGGAATCTCCCCAACCCAGAAGTCGAACCCAGGCCTCCCGCATTGCGGGTGGAGTCTTTACCAGCTGAGCCACAGGGAAGCTCTTGTAGTGTGTATACGTTATTTCTTCCATTTTGTTCCTGTAGATACCATCCCAGTTTAAAACTGTTTATGACTCATCCTGAGACCTCTGTGCTAGCCACATTTAGAATATCTATAGGTTTGTTTGTTTCTTCTTAATCCTTTCCTAGGTCACACACAACCTTGATTAACAGCAAAAATATAAAGACACACACGGGAGGAGGGGGGGGAAACAACTTCTTTCAGTTGTGCACTTTCTTGCTGATCAAACTCCATATCCTTCATTCCTCTTCTAATCTTATCATTTCTAAGTCCCTTATAGGATAATCAGCTTGTTCTCTGCTCCTCCCAATAGCATTATTTTCTTTTCCTTATCCTATTTCTTCTAAAGAGAATGACCTCTCTCCTTAATGCTTTATATGATTTTCTTTATCATTGTACAGTTCTTTAAATCTTTTATTGTTCTTTGATTACTGGACTGGGTTAGAAGTTTAAGGACAGTGACTATATTTCCTTCTGCATCTTTTAATTCCATATGAAGTCTAATACCATGCTTTTGTGTGTTCAGTTCAGTTCAATTGCTCAGTTGTGTCTGACTCTTTGCAACCCCATAGACTGCACCACGCCAGGCCTCCCTGTTCATCACTGACTCCAGAGCTCACTCAGACTCATGTCCTTCAAGTTGGTGATGCCATCCAACCATCTCATCCTCTGTCATCCCCTTGTCCTCCTGCTTACAGTCTTCCCAGTATCAGGATCTTTTCCAATGAGTCTTCTAATCAGGTGGCCAAAGTATTGGCCTTCCAATACTTCCTTCCAATGAATATTCAGGACTGATTTCCTTTAGGATTGATTGGTTTGATCTCCTTGCTGTCCAAGGGACTTTCAAGAGTCTTCTCCAGCACCACAATTTGAAAGCATCAGTTCTTCAGCTCTGAACCTTCTTATGGTCCAGCTCTCACATCTATACGTGACTACTGGAAAGACCATAGGTTTAGCTGTGTGGACCTTTGTTGGCAAAGTGATGTCTCTGCTTTTTAATATGCTGTCTAGGTTTGTCATAGCTTTCCTTCCAAGGAGCAAGTGTCTTTTAATTTTATGGCTGCAGTCACCATCTGCTGTGATTTTGGAGCCCAAGAAAATAAAGTCTGTCACTGTTTCCACTTTTTCCCCCTTCTGTTTGCCTTGAACTGATGGAACTTGATATACCACAGTCTTAGTTTATGTTGAGTTTTTAAGCCAGCTTGTTCACTCTCCTCTTTCACCCTTATCAAGAGGTTCTTTAATTCCTCTTCACTTTTCTGCCATTGAAGTGCTAATGTGTATATCTGGGGTCACCGATACTTCTCCTGGCAGTCTTGATTCCAGCTTGGGAGTCATCCACCCTGGCATTTCACATGATGTACTCTGCATATAGGTTAAATAAGCAGGGTGACAATACAAAGCCTTGTTTTACTCTTTTTTTTCCCCCAATTTTGAACCAGTCCATTGTTCCATGTCTAACTGTTGCTTCTTGATTTCTCAGCAGACAGGGAAGGTGGTCTGGTATTCTCATCTCTTTAAGAATTTTCCATAGTTTGTTGTGATCCACACACTCAAAAGCTTTTGCTTTTGCTTTTGTATAGTCAGTGATGCCCAAGTAGATGTTTTTCTGGAATTCCCTTGATTTCCCTCTGATCTAGTGGATGTTGCAATTTGATCTCTAGTTCCTCTGCATTTTCTAAACCCAGCTTGTACGTCTGGAAATTCTTCAGTCACTACTGAAGCCAAGCTTGAAGAATTTTGAGCATTACCTTAAAGTGTGTGAAATGAGTACAACTGTACAGCCGTTTGAACATCCTTTGACATTGCCCTTCTTTGAAATTGGAATGAAAACTGACCTTTTCAGTCCTGTGGCCATTGCTGAGTTTTTCAAATTTGCCGACATATTGAGCACAGAACTTTAACAGTATCATCTTTTAGGATTTGATTTAGGTCATACCTGAATGGCCTAGTGGTCTACTTTCTTTAAATTAAGGGTGAATTTTGCAGTAAGGAGTTCATGATCTGAGCCACAGTCAACTCCTGGTCTTGTTTTTGCTGACTTTATAGAGCTTCTCCATCTTCGGCTGCAAAAAATACAGTTAGTCTGATTTAGTATTAGTATTAGTATTGATAGTCTGCTGATGTCCATGTGTAGATTCGTCTCTTATGTTGTTGGAAGAGGGTGTTTGCTATGACCAGTGTGTTCTCTTGGCAAAATTGTGTTAGCCTTTGCCCTGCTGTATTTTGTACTTCAAGGCCAAACTTGCTTGTTACTCTAGGTTATCTCTTCACTTCCTACATTTGTACTACCATCCCCTAGGATGAAAAGGACATCTTTTTTTGGTGTGAGTTCTAGAAAGTCTTGTAGTTCTTTATAGAGTCGTTCAAGTTCAACTTCTTCAGCATTAGTGGTTGGTGCATAGACTTGGATTACTGTGATGTTGAGTGGTTTGCCTTAGAGACGAGCAGAGATCATTCTGTCGTTTTTGAGATTGCATCCAACTGCTGCATTTCTGACTCTTTTGTAGTCCTCATAAGGGCTACCTCATGTCTTGTAAGGGATTCTTGTCCACAGTAATAGATATGATGGTCCTCTGAATTAAATCCGCCCATTCTGGTCCATTTTGGTTCACTGATTCCTAAGGTATTGATGCTAATTCTTGCTATCTTCTGTTTGACATAACCAGTTTACCTTGGTTCAGTGACCTAACACTCCAGGTTCCTGTGCAGTATTGTTCTTACAACATCAGACTTTATTTCACCACCAGACACAGCCACAGCTGAGCATCATTTCTGCTTTGGCCCAGCCTCTTCATTCTTTCTGGATCAACCTCTTCATTCTTTCTGGATCTGTTTCTCTACTCTTCCCCAGGAACATATTGGACATCTTCTGACCTGGGGGGCTTTTCTTCCGGTGTCATATCTTTTTGCCTTTTCATACTGTTCATGGGATTCTCGAGGCAAGAACGCTGGAGTGGTTTACCATTCCCTCCGCCAGTGGACCACGTTTTGTCAGAACTCTCCACAATGACTCATGCATCTCGGGTGGCCCTGCACCGCATGGCCCATAGCTTCATTGAGGTACACAAGCCTCTTCATCACAAGACTGTGATCTGTGAATGAAGAGAGAGGACCAGCAAAAACCAGGGAAGAAATGAGCTAGAGCAGAGATGGACGCCTCTCTTCTGGATAGTCCGAGAATACCAAAGTCTAGAGAGGAGGTATTGTGGATGCTTTACCCCTGAATACTGTGAATGTCTACATTGATTGCCCAAAGCCATTTTTTTTCTCACGTCACCTGTAATGTTGATTGTGTCATTATATGTAAACTTACCTCTTAAACTATAGGTAGTTATAATATGGTTGAGTTTATTTTACTTTGTAAAATTTTTGTCATTGCCGTGTTTGTCTCTTGTCTTTTTTAAATAACATTGTGTGGAAACGAAAGTGATGATATCTAATATTTGTTGTGTGCAGAATACATTTGTTTTAACTTTATTGTGGTTTTCATATCCTTTCAAAGAAAATGTTGTTTCAGTGATGGTATTTTATCAAGAACTATTCTACAGCCCAGGAGAGAAGTTAATTCATTGCATACAGTGATTTTCTAAGAACTTTAGGGATTAATTCTCTTGGTCAAAAAAAGGATAACTTGGTAGCTATGAAGACAAGATGACAGGGAGACTTTTTTAAAAGTTTCTGAATTTTTGAGCTCTCTGAATGTGTTATCATGAGTGAAAGTGAAGAAATGAAAGTATTAGTCACTTACATGTTCGGCTTTTTGCAACCCCATGGACTGTAACTCACCAGGCTCCTCTGTCCACGGACTTCTCCAGGCAAGAATACTGGAGTGGGTAGTCATTCCCTTCTCCAGCAGATCGTCCCAACTCAAGGATTGAATCCAGGTCTCCTACATTGCAGGGAGATTCTTTACAGTCTGAGCTACCATAAGTTATTAATGTTAAATTAAATCATTAGTGATAAAGTGATATATTACTTTTAAAACTTTTAAGTTGGATTCTTGACTCAAATATTTAGAAAGAGAAATTAAAGACTTGCTTCCATCAAGTATTATTTCAAACCACAGCAGTAATTATATTTGTACTTAAATATTCTAAATTGCAGAAGCAAATTAAGCTGCTGCTAACCATTCTAAATAGCAGTGCTGAAAAAAAGTACTGAAATGGAAAACAAGTCTGGCATGCAATAGCAAAGTTGAAGTATATATCTGTTTAACCAGAGAATGTCCTCAGTTTGGTAAAAGGGTTAGAAATACAGTCTTCTTTGGAGACTGATTAAAAATAATAGATAAAATAAAGAATGATGTGCTCAATGAGCAGCAATTCAAATAGAGGAAATTTAATGGGAAATGATTACATTAGTAGCAGATGGCTTTGCTTCCTGAATTGCAATTTGACTGGAAATCCTAGAAGAGCTTAAATTTGTTTTTCAGATTTTTGAGTCTGATTAAAGATAGATAAAGAGATTTGTTTATTTGCTGTGTTATTGTGATTCTTACTGTGTCTTTTGGATTTTTCGTTTGTATCAGGCTATATTTATGATTCCCACAAACCCACCACCAACATTTAGGAAGCCAGAACTTTGGTCTGATGATTTCACCGATTTTGTTAAAAAGTGCCTAGTGAAGAGTCCTGAGCAGAGAGCTACCGCAACACAACTTTTACAGGTCAGTGCTTGTGTCTCTAACAGGAGGATATTTTCTTGATATACCTTTTAGCTTTTGCTAACATTGACCAAGATCATTATGACTTTCATTAACTGATTTATTTGTTCATTAACTGATTTGTAAAGATGTAAACTTTCCAGGAAATATGGATTGATGTACAGACAGACAGACACACCTTTCTTCTCCTGTAGATTCTGTTTCTCTCATTAAAAATTTTTGTTGTCCAAGTTCAATTTTGTGCTCTCCCCCCTCCCACACTAATTTTTGCTGCCAGTTCCTTCCTCCTAAAATTGTGTTAAAACTAAACTTCTGTAGGGTTCTCATTTCAGAAATGAGCTTCTTTCCCATTGTTGCTGTTTCTTATGTTTTAACTTCCAGATGTATTATTCCTTGACCCAGCATTTCTTCTTTGACTTTTTGCCCTGTAAGATATGTGAATACGAAATCCCTGAACTCCTTGAGAAGGTCGCATGTTGTAAATACTGGTTACAAGATGACCTAAAGGAAGAGTTTCAATGTCCTTGTACAGGTAGACTTTGTATCCAGAGTGTCAGGAGGCTTTTTTTTTTTCCCCCCAAATGTTTTGACATTAAATGCAAGTAGAAATAATTTAATACCTTTAGTAATTATTCATGAGTCTTTACTTTCCCAGCAGAATTGACTTAGACCTGTGTGCTATGATAAGTGTGCATGTTAACAAAACTTGGTATTTGGAGAATAGTTCTTTTTAAGTGACAAAAGGATTAAAACCATAGTTATAAAAATTGATTTTTCCAAGGTAATATTTTTTTAAAAAGGAATTATTGAGAATGTTAGAAACTAGCCCTTTAATATAAGGTTTATTGTTACAAAAATTTAGCGTAATACTCAGTTTCCATGAAAGGCAGTTTAGCAAAATCTGTCTAGGATAAAACACCATATATTCTTTGACCCAGTAGTTACTCTTCTAGCAGTTTTCAGAGAAATTTAACCACGTGTGAAATAACATAGGTGTAAAAAAATCTTGATAAACCATTATAATGGCAAAAGATTGGAAACAACATAAATATCTGCCAACAAATTGGAAGCAATTTGAGGTCTGCTGAGGGGAGTTACTGGCAAAATACACACACCCGCATGCACATATGTGTGTGTATACATATGCCGGTGCTTATAGTGGAGCAGCTCTAGAAAAATAGGCAAGAAAATGGCCTCCAGAAAACGCAACTACATGGCTGAGAAGCAGTAGTGGGCTGGAAACCTTCTTTTTGCGGAAGACTCTTTTTTAAGACTTTTGAGTTTGGTTTTATGTGCCCATATTACCTTTCAAAAGTTAATTAATTGAAGCATTATTTTTGAAATATTGTCAGCACTTCAAAGGAGTTTTAAGCGCATAAATCAAGGGTCTATTGCTTTTGTTATTGTGTTGAATGTCCACATTATTTAACCATAAAGAAGACATAAGGAAGGGGGGTGGGAAATAACCAAAAAATGGGACAAATAGTGTAAAATCTGAGGATGAAAGTAAATCCAAATACACCCAATGACTGGTTTGGGGGTAATTTAACTAATATTTCTTTCTGGTCTTTCTTCCATAATCTTTTCTAATCTCTTTAAGGAAATTCTGTTTTTAACCTAGAGTTTTTAGGGTGGAAAAGCATTTAAAAAATATTCCACTGAAATTCCCTAATTTTGTATACGAGAGTACTGAAGCCCAGAAAATTTCAATGACTCATGAAAGATCACACAGTGATCAAGGGATTCTTCTGGGTTTATTCCACTTGTCCCCTAGCCTCACTTGTCACCCTTTCTCCATTCTGCTTTCTGCCCAGGAAGTTGACCTGTATGTGTGAAAGTTGCTCAGTTGTGTCTGACTCTTTGCAACCCCATGGACTATTCAGTCCATGGAATTCTCCAGGCCAGAATACTAGAATGAGTAGCCTTTCTCTTCTCCAGGGTATCTTCCCAACCCAGGGATCAAACCCAGGTCTCTCGCATGGCAGGCAGATTCTTTACAAGCTGAGCCACATGGGAAGCCCAGTTGACCTGTATGGATTATATAAATAAGCTCGTTACTCTTTGGCTTCTAGCTGGGTTTGGCTCAAGCAGTTTTCTTTATATTGAGAGCAAACAGTGCAGCTGTTTTTGTGTAGTGCTTATGAGCCAGTATTTGTTTTCTTGATTTTTAAAAAACTTTTCCTGTTGTGCTGTTGTTGGGCATGGAGGCCCTCTGTTATAATGTTGATGTGTCCTCCTCTGGCCTCTTAATTGACCTCTTGGTTGACTTCCCTTTTTTTCCCCTTTATAAATGCTGAAATAGTCGACTTACAGTTTCATATTTCATACATATCATGTTTTTTCAATCCTCTGTACCTTTTCTCACCTCTCACTTGCTAGTTTAAAGACTGCCTTTACCAGCAGGCTCCTTTTTACTCATTGTCTCATTGTTTCTAAATTCAAATTAGGTACTTCTCCAGAAGCCTTCCCTTCATCTTTGTTCAGGCTAATTGTTTCTCTGGGTTTCCGTAAGCACCCTGGGCATGTCATTTGCCATATTAGAATGAAATAACTTGTTTCTGTGTCTTTGTCCTGGATTGTAACTAGTTCAACGTCAAGTGGTACTCTTTTGGGGAGGGAGTTGTTTTTGCACTCCTGGTATCTTAATACAGGTATCTGTATCCTGGTATCTTTAATATGCATGTAGTGCTTAATACATGTGTATTAAATTTAATATATGTTTATTTAAGATAGCAAACTTCTGATTTTAAAAGCTTTTAGACAGAATTACTATCTGTTGTATCATTTGAGTCTCATTAGACTCTGAGTTTTGTTTTACTGAATGTCTGAAAGCCATCCTGTTCTCTCTCTTAAGGGAGTTTTGCATATGTTTTATATGTTATAAGTTAAATTATGTTTTAACTTGAAGAATATAGTCTTATTACCAAGTTTAAATGGACATTTGCCTATAACCTACATGTGTAGATTTTACAATATTGGTTTCTAGACTTTGATAAACAGGTTTTAAAAAGGAATTTATGCTGAATTTTTTATAGTGGTTTATTTTCCAACACTAGATAATTGTATAAGTTTAAAAGAGCAGACTGAGCCTGAAAGAATCCTTTGAGATTAAGTTGAACTCTTGTTAGTTTTTAAAAGATGAGGATATGGAATCCCCAGGGACAGTTCAAGTTCAGCCTGGTGGCCGGAGAATTCCTAATCTGGAAATGTTCCCTGTACTTCTGGTGGTAGCCTAGAACCTGAAAGTCAATTCTTGCCCTAGTCTGGCCTTCTAGAAGAGTGAGATCTGTCATTATTCAAATTAGCCCATGGGCTTGGCTGGAATAGGCGGTGTCGTGGGTCACTTTGTGAACTCTCATGGCGTATGGCTTAGTTTTCATTTTTCCAGTTGAAGTGAGGGGTAGAAACTTTATCTACCTTGCTGTCCCTCCCGTTTATAATATAATTATCTTTAATACTTCCTCTTCATTACATTGAGGTCATATCAGAGTGTTATATTTATTTTAACCTTTAAACGATTGAGAAAACGAGGATAAGGGACAGCTGTTTAACCTGTCTCTCTTCTCTCCAGTGTTCTTCCTCCTAAGGTTGCAGAAGTTCCCTCTTTTGTTCCACTCTTTCTGTTTAGAAGATCTCCTTTAGCCACTCGTTTAGTGTGGGCCCTAGTTAGCAGATTCTCTTAACTTTCCTTCACCTGAGAATATCTTGTTTCTTCTTCATTCTTGGTGGATGTTTTCACTGGCTATAGAATCCTTCCGTGGCTGACAGTCCTTTCAATTCTTGGAAAATGTTGTGCCACGTTCTTCCAATATCCATGGTTTCTTATACGAAATCCACAGTCATCTAAATTGTTTTACCCCTTGATCTTTTCAAGATTTTTTTTTCTTTGTCTTTATTTTCAGAAGTTTAGTATGATGTGTGTTGGTATGAATTTCTTTGGGTCTGTACTGATCAGCTTCTTGACTCTGTGGGTTTATATCTCTTGCCAGTTTGGGGAAGTTTCCAACTATTGACATTTTCCAGCCCTACCCTCTACTGTCTTTCTAAGACTCCATTAACACAAGTGTTAGATTTTTTTGTTTCACTCCCACAGATTCTTGAGATTCTGTTCATTTTTATGCCAGTTAAGTTTCTCTCATTCATATTGTGTAATTTCTACTGTTTCATATTCTGATTCACTGAGTCCTCTCTGTCTTCATTCTGCTATAGAGCCAGCCCATCCATCAGGTTTTATTTTTGTTATATATTTTAGTTTTAATGTTTTCATTTTTCTTTTTTGTATCTTCTAATTCTTTGCTGAGACTTTCTAATGTGTCATGTGTTTACAGGCATGTTTATTGAAGGATTTTTATGACTGCTGTAAAATCCCTGCAGGATAATACTGTTATCTGTGTCATCTCGATGTAGGTATCTGTTGAACCAGTTAAATTGATAGTTTCTTGCTTCTTATGATGAGTGATTTTCATTTGAAACCTGGGCATGTTGAGTATTATGTTTTGAGATGCTGGATCTTACTCAGATTCTCTGTAACAAGTGGTGTCCTCTGATAGTGCTTCAGTGGGGTAGAGGGGGACCATCATTTCTGTCAGGTAGCATTAGAAGTCCAGGCCCCACTACGTGCTGTTTTTTGACATGTAGGGTTGGGGAGGGGCTCCTTATTGCCACCAGCCAGGGTTGAGGACTCAGGTTCCCTCAGTGGCCTCTGCAGTCACTGCAGGGCTTCAGTGTAGCTGGGCAGTGATGGAAGTTCTGATTCTCCCCTCGGCCACCTCCAATCCCCTCTAGCAGAGACGGAGGTGGGGTTTCCTTATTAAGGCCTGATAGTGCTGGAAGTCCAGGTTGTCACGAGATCTCCACCAACACTCCCCACTGGGGGAGGGAAGCACCTTTTATACTGCTGGGTGTGGATGAACGCCCCAGCTTAACATTTGGTCTTCTCAGATACTACTGTAGTGAAAGGACTGGACAGCCTCCAGAGGGTAGAAGTCTAGGTTCCTCACCCAGCCTTTGCCGCATGAGGTGGGGTCAGTGTTTTCTCTGCAGTGTTTGGTGGAGCAGAATGGTTATTGTTTAAAAGAGAGGGTTGCGTGCTGGCTAACTGTCCCTTTCCTGATCCTTTCACTCAAGAGGCTTTTGTAGGGGCTGTTTCAGTCTGTGTCCGTGGGTGTTTCTGGGTTCCTGACTTCTTCAATAACCAGACTGGGGTACACGAAGTAAAAGGAAAGCCCATGGAACTCACAGCTGTGTCACTGCTTTAGTGCCGCGGTCCCAAGCTGGGTCGCCACCTTCTCGCCACCTTCCAGCGTCTTCCTGTGCTTCTTTGTATATAATGTCCAGGGTCCTCACGCTGCTTTGATGGAGCGGTGTAGAGGGAAGGATGACTGCCCAGTCTGTCCAGAAGCAGAAGTCTCTTCTGCAGTTCACTCCTTGGAAGAAATAATTAATTTAAATTCTTTCAGTTTAGAAATTGATAACTCAGAACATGAACAAAGTTTAACAGTTCAGATTTTAGAAGAATAAATCTTTAAGCAGCTTTACTTCTTAAAATACATGCCCAAGGATGTGATAGGCTGATTTGGGGTAGTCTCTGTCTTCAGTCCGAGTGGTGTAAGAATTCCTGCCCGCTTAGTTTATGGTTTACTGTAGATACTTGATTTTTTTGCCACGCCACAGTTTGCAGGTTCTTAGTTCCCAGACCAGGGATTGAGCCTGGGCCCCAGAAGTGAAGCACCAAGTCCTAACCACTGGATGCCGTAGAAACCCTAGATACACCCAGAAATTGGGAAACTGTGTTGCCTTTTAGAATTTGGTCTGTTTATCTTTTTTTTATTGATACTCTTTTTAAAACTCTTAAAGTAACTACCCTCTTGTCTGACACAAATGTTAAAGTTTTAGTTCATTTACGGTTTTTTCCCTTTGTTTCATGGCAAACAAAGGGTTGAACATATAAATACTCTCTAGTATTACCAGTTCTTTTATATTTCCATTTTTTGACTTTTAACTTTTTAATCCATCTGCAATTTATTTTGATACTTCTGTGGTAAAGATCTAACTTAATTCAGAACCTTCCTCTCAACCCCCAAAATAATGAAGCAGTAAGGATTTTTTCCTCACTGGTTGGAATTGCTGTTTTCATAATCTGCCAGCTTATTTTGTATATTATATTCTATTTCCAGGCATTATATTCTATTTTGTTGTTCTTTCTATTCTTATGTTGGTACCACATGCTTTTCTAGGCATTTAACAAAAAGATATTATTTCTGTTTGCTGATTTTTCTGTTAACTCAGTCTGATTATATTACTCAGATTGCTTTAATCTTTAATTTTTAGTGTTCCATTTCTCAGTGACGAAAAAAGAAGTACTAATGTCTCCTCTTATTTATTTAGATCTTCTTAGGTCTCTGTTTTTGTTATATATCATAATGCTATACTAATATATCAGATTTATAACTATAATTTTCTTTGTATTATGTCCCTTATTAATTGTATGACTCTTCCTTCACTTACCATTTTTTGTCTTCATTTCTGCTTTTTCTTGATCATGTTCTTCTTGACATTGTTTTGTGTTTGATATTTCATTGCCTGTTGTTGACTTTTAACCCAAGTTCTTTTTAGTATCCCCTGGTAGAAACGTAATTTGGGTCTATTTTAAGCATACCTCATTTAGAAAGCATGTAGCTGAATTTATCTTATGAACTCAGTGTCTTTTAGTAACTAAGGTCCCACTGTGTTGGAAGCTCAGCACATTCATTTGCACTGGTTTGCACTAGCAACGTTTCAGTCATGTGTCATGTTTTGCCACCTTGTTTTCTCTGGTTTTTGTTGTTGTTCTGTTCTTTTTTAAGTTGCTTTGCATTTTAAAATTTTACTACCAGCTACTTGTAAAAAGCTTTCAAATATTCTTTAAAAAATCTGCCAATGTGTCTGATAAAACTTTTCTTGTGATGATCAGTTCAGTTCAGTCGCTCAGTCCTGTCCGACTCTTTGCGACCCCATGAACCGCGGCACGCCAGGCCTCCCTGTCCATCACTGACTCCTGGAGTCCACCCAAACCCATGTCCATTGAGTCGGTGATGCCTTCCCTCAAGAACGCTCAAATATTATGGCCTTGTTCTTAAAGTACCCTTTTAACTTTATTAGCCAGTTCTTTGCTGGTCAGAATCATGCCTGTAGTGATTATGTAGGGGAAAAAATGAGTACAAATGAAGTAAGACATACTGAGATTTTGAGATTAGGAATGTTAAGCTCTGTAGACTAATGTTAGCATAACACTGTGTAGTCAGTTCACAGTGAACTGCATGAAAGTGAGTTTGCAATAGACTGGATGTGTACTTTGGCATTTCTTAAAGATAAAACTGTGGCTTGGAATTTGGCTCATAATTTTTCCTGAAAAGATAAAGGATATATACAATTCGATTTTTTTTTTTTTTTTTTTTTTTTTTGCCTTTAAAGAAGTACAGTTCTACTGGTTCTCAGTTTTTGCTGTGTTGGTCTTCCTTTACTTCTGTTAATACGTAGCCTCCAAATCCTTAAGAGTTTTCCCATCAGATTCCGTATTTCCTCTTGATTGTGGCAGCTATTTTTTTTTTAACCCAGGTTCTTAATAATTTACACCTGTTTTACAGTTTCTCCCCATCTTACTTCATTCCTAAACTGTACTGCAAGATTGTGGTATCACATTCTTTCCCCTACAGTGTTCTCTCGTCTGTGTAATGAAAGGGGCTGCCAGGCAAAATTCCGGGGTCTCCTTCTGAGTGTTGGTCCTTCTTGTCCCGCTGTCGCCTGCATCTAGACTCTCAGGACTCCGTTTCTGTAGGCCGTGCTTCTGCTCTGGCTCAACAGCTCTTCCTATGCTGCTTCACATCCATCTCCTGTCTTTCTGTGTTTGTTCGAATCGTTCATACTTTTCCTTCTCCCTGAAACAGTCTGTTTCTTCTCCATGAGATGACTGATGTTACGTCACCTATTCACGTACTCTTATATTGCTTACTCATATAGACAGTGCGAGGTCAACATGCCTGTAACTTGTATGTCACACTGTAATTTTTTTATGCGTTCATCTTTTATTCCTTATTTTGGATAATAAGTTCTTTAAGGGTAAAGAGCATATATTCAGTTATTACTAATTTTTTTTAAATTTTTATTTTTTAGTTTGTTTTGCTTTACAATACCGTACTCATTTTGCCATACATTGACATAAATCAGCCATAAGTGTACCTGAGTTCCCAATCCGGACCCCCTCCCTTCCTCCTCCCTCCCCACACCATCCCTCCAGATCATCCCCACCCATCAGTCCCAAGCCTTCTGCATCGAACCTAGACCGGCAATATTACTAATTTTTGCAGCCTCTTTACCAGTGTTACTCAGAAATTCTGATAGCAGGACTGGGATTTCTTCCTTCTTGCTCTCCATCATCCTTTAGGACACTGTCTTTGTCTGTTTCCCAATGTGGCAGAAAGAGAGGAAATCACAGAGGAGTGCCCACTCTCAGTGTTCTGAGGTCCAGATCAGAGGGGTGGAACACGACACAGACACTGGTATTTCATTCAGTACCAGTGAGATACCAGTATTGCATTGGTGAGAACTTAGTCCATAATCACAGCCAACTGAAAGGGAGTCTGAGAGATGCAGGAGGTAGCTGGGCAGCCATAGGTCCAGTCCCAACTCTGGTTTGGTGAGTGACTAGGAGTCTCCACCACAGGTATGTTGATAGAACTTAATTTATCTGGTGATTAGTCTATAACTGTTATAAAAGAATTTATTAGTTCTTTGTCATCTCTCCTAGAATTTCTGTGTTCAGGTAAAATTCTTACTCTTAGTTTTCCCAAATGATGCCTTCACCATTTTAAAGCCTCCTATAAATGTCAGTAAATTTCTTCTTCAGCACTAAAATTGTTTTACCTTTAAAAATATTTTAGTGTTGTATTAATCTCGACTTTCATCTGATTCTTATCTGCTGCTACTGCTGCTGCTAAGTCGCTTCAGTCGTGTCTGACTCTTTGTGACCCCATAGACGGCAGCCCACCAGGCTCGCCCGTCCCTGGGATTCTCTAGGCAAGAATACTGGAGTGGGCTGCCATTTCCTTCTCCAATGCATGAAAGTGAAAAGTGAAAGTAAAGTCACTCAGTCGTGTCTTACTCTTTGCAACCCCATGGACGGCAGCCCACCAGGTTCCTCCTGTCCATGGGATTTTCCAGGCAAGAGTACTGGAGTGGGGTGCCATTGCCTTCTCCTGATTCTTATCTACTGATGTATAATTAAGAAAATTACATTTTGAAGCTGTATTGCTGATTCAAAATACAGTTATCTATTCCAAATTAAACTTTTAACCTTTCCCTCTATGTTCTCTCATGTTCCCCCTTTTGAATTACAAAGTCTTTGAACACCCAGGTATTTCCTGGTGGTTCTATTTCTTTTTATGAGGATTGTTGCAAACTCAGATGTTTTAGCTACATCACAATGATACAAAAAAAGTAAAAAGTTACCTTATATATAGTATAGAAATTAAGTAATACTTATTTTCTGAAAAATATTTTTCATTACTATTTATTTTTCCTTTGGAAATGATTACATTATTAAATATATAATAAATAGAAAATATATAAAAGAAGTAAAAAAAATAGTTGTCTTCCTTTTGACTACTGATTTTAGCAGTCAGCTTGCTAAGATTAATTGAAATTTGTAACAATACCAAAATCATTTTATGATTATATGTAATATAATCACTGATCTTTGGGCTTCCCTGGTGGCTCACACAGTAAAGAATCTGCCTGCAATGCAGGAGACCTGGGTTCAATGCCTGGATCAGAATGATCCCCTGGAGAAAGGAATGACAACCCACTCCAGTATTCTTGCCTGGAGAATCCTGTGAACAGAGGACCCTGGCAGGCTGCGGTCCATGGGGTTGCAGAGTCAGACGCGACTGAGCAACTAAGCACACATATACACCAATCTTTAAAAAAAAATTTTTGGCTTTTTGACTACATAATCTTTACTTCCTTTGGAAAATTATATCTCTAAAGGTGATGTACTTTTATCAAAAAGAGTACATTTGTTTTTGTGTTCTGCAGTGTGTTTTTTTTTAAAAACAAGTAAACCTAAAAAGTGAAATCTTTATTTCTAAGGCAGCTGAAATATTCTCTGTTCTTAACCTTTCTATTTAATTCTGGGTAAAGGACCAATCCTGGTTCACATTTACATATTGTTTTAATGTTTTTAAGATATAATTCAGGGAAGCCACTTGAATTTATACCATTGAATTTTACTTTTCTAGCACCCTTTTATTAAGAACGCAAAACCTGTATCGATTTTAAGAGACCTGATCACAGAAGCAATGGAGATCAAAGCTAAAAGACATGAAGAACAGCAGCGAGAACTGGAAGAAGAGGAAGAAAATTCGGTTCGTAATTACCCTAAAAAAGTTAATCTTTTTCTTCTGAGGACTTTTTCTATAATTTTGGCTTTTTTTCTTTAAATATATTAATAGCACTTTCTGTTTTATTATACAAGTGAAGTATATTTGTTCATTAAATCCCAAAATATATTTTGTTTCTGTTAAATATTCACTACTCTTTTCTGGTAGCCAAGCATTAGTGACTAATGGGGAACTATACAGTATCTGTTGTCTAGTTGATATTAGCTCTCTTGTTTGTTGAATAAATGTTTTCTTGAATTTGGTCAATTTGGTTGGATGGCACCACCGACTCAATGGAGATGAGTTTGAGTAGACTCTGGGAATTGGTGATGGACAGGGAGGCCTGGTGTGCTGTGGTCGATAGGATCACAAAGAGTCAGACACAAGTGAACGACTGAACTGAACTGAACTGATGTCATATTTTCTGGAACTTGCTCTTAACTGATCATTGATGGGTTGATGCCACAGCAGAAGATGGGTTATTAGAGAAAGCAGGAGGGACATAAAAGGACCAGCTTATACCATTTAGTTTAAGTTAGTGCATCAGTGCATTTTAATAAAGTAAAAGGTTATATCTTTATATCACGTTTAATAGTATCTACTGTTTCTGTGATTCACTAATGATTTGTTTCCTTGTTTCAAATTATGTAATTTTTTTTTCTGGTTAGGATATAGAGATGAATACCTGTTGGGTATTCAGTTAGTCATTAAATCTGAAAACACAGATTCTTTATGATGATTGAAGTCTTTAATAACATCATCTGTATTTTCCCAAAGAAGGTTTTTTAATTAATCTTTTTTAATTAATCTGTAATCTTTTTGTACACAAATCCTGTTATTTTGCTGATTCAAATTTACCCTAAAAATTTATTATTTTTTTGTTTCTTGGTTGCTCTGGTTCTCCGTTTCTGCCTGCCGGCCTTGTCCAGTTGTGGCGAGAGGGGCCTCTCCCTAACCGTGGTGCGTGGGCTTCTCACTGCGGAGGCTTTTCTCTTGCAGGGCACAGGCTCTAGGGTGCAGGCTTCAGTAGTTGTGATGCATGAGCTTAGTTGCCCTGCGGCATGTGGGATCCTCCCTGACCCCAGATTGAACCTGTGTCCCCTGCATTGGCAGGCAGATTCTTAACCATTGGACCACCAGGAAGCCTCACATTTATTTTTAATTTCAGAGACTGGCTATCTAATTGGCATTCCTTTTGAAGTTCTTTGCCCCCTTTCCCCTGTTATTAAGCCTTGTGCCATGTGGTATCCCAAAACAAGGAAGAGTGTGAATCTTTTCGGAGCTGGGTTTTTTTTTTTTGTTTTTTTGGTACTGGGTCTTCATTGCTATGTGGGCTCTAGTTTCAGTGACCAGACTTCTCACTGAATTGGCTTCTCATTTTGCAGAGAATGGGCTCTAGGGTGCACAAGCTTCGGTAGGTATAGCGAGAGGGCTCAGTAGTTGTGATTCCTGGACTCTGGGGCACAGGCCCAGTAGTTGTGGCACGCTGGTTTAGTTGCTCCGTGGAATGTGGGATCTTCTCAGATCAGGGATTGAACCCGGGTCTCCTGCGCTGGCAGGTAGATTCTTTACCACTGAGCCACCAGGGAAGCCTCAGAACTGATTTGTAATCATTTTCTTTAGATATTCAGCTGCATCAGTTATTCATTTGGCAGTAGCTGTGAACTGCCTGGTGAAACAGATGCTTTAAGCTTGCATTGTAGATATAAATTTTTTTGCCAGTGATTTCACTATTCAGAATTTTAAAATAGCATCCTCATAAAGGTGTTGTTTCTGTAAGTGATATGGGATGATGCTTGGTTCATGCTCTCAAAGGGTTACAGTTTCCACCCTGTGTTCCTATGTGATAATAGATACAGTTAGTTTTTTTGGTTTCTCTCTACAAATGATCAGATTTGTATATGTCTTTTTTTTGTGTGTGTAATTTCAAAACATTTTTATCACTTTATTTTATTTGATCTTAAAAAAGGTAAGACTGGACATGTGTATATCATTATTCCACTTTGTAGTTAACTGAAATTAAATTAGGAGTGAAGTTATTTACCAAAGTTGACAAAACTAGTGAGAAACCCGAGAATAAAGCTAGGTTTTTTTTTTACTTTTAGGCCTCTTCATTAAGACTTTATTCTCAGTTTTCCATCCAATATTTATTAGGACTTCTAAAAATAAACATTAGCTTATCAGAGTTATATATTTTTCAATAAGGTTATATTCTCTAAAAAGTCTAGTTTTTGCCCCTTTGGGGTGATACCCAGTGGCTTTCCTTCACTTTATGTAAGCCTGTCACGAGTTTCGGATTAGTTAACTGCCTAGCTGCCATTGGACTAGTGACTATTATTGCTTGGCTCTTGTCTACCTGTACTTAATTATAGGTTGATTTCCATTTTTTTTATGGATAAAGCCCCTTTGATTACCCTAGAACTTAGCAGTTTTCAGTGTTTTAAAGACTCTGTTACAGTCACTTCAGTTACTTTCTTCCATTTTAGTGATCTCTTTTCTACAGTATTTTTCTCTTGTTCACCGAGCTCCTGTGACATTGATCTTCTTTCAGGTTGTTTTTTTTTTTTTTAACATATCAGTGACCTTTCTTTATCCAGGGCCTTTGCATTTGCCATTCCCTCTGCTTGAAACACTCTTCCTTTAGAACTCATTGGATGAGTTCTAAATTGAATGAGTTCTAATTCTAGCTTCTCATCTTTCAGGCCTCAGCTTTAAATATCATATACTGCCCAAACCTAGCAGTTTAAAACAATATACATTTATTATTTTTTGATATCTGTAGACTGTTTCTTCAGGAGTGACTTTATTGGATGACTTCGACTCAGAGTCTCTTCTGAGGTTGCAGTTTAAATGTTGGTCAGAGCTATAGTCATCTGAAGGCTTGACAAGGACTGCAGTTCCCAGGTAGCTCACCCGTATGGCCGCTGGCAGACTGATCAGCAGCTTGCCGTGTGGGGCTCTCCATTGGTCTGAGAGTCTTCACAGTCTGGCAACTGACTTCTCTTGGAGCAGGCGCTCCAAGAGAGAGAACAAAGGGGACATCTCAGTGCCTTTTATGACAGAGTCTCAAGAGTTGTGCTCTGTCAATTCCAGCACATTTTACTTATTAAAATAAGCTACTGATGATGGAGAATGGTGGAATTTTCCCAGTAGTTTCTCTTAACAAATAAAATGAAGAAACCATTAAGTTAGCAGAAACTGACAGATCAGTCATTTCAAAACACTGCAATCTAATAAAAAACGTAAAACAACCAGGGGAGTGCTTAATGAAGAAGTTTAAGAATGTTAAGTTTTGGTAAGAAAGTATTGTGGCATTTTTGCGTTTTTGGATGCCTTCCATCCCTGGTTTTTTAGCTCAGTGCAGCCACGGGGACAGTGGAGCTTGAGGGCAGGGGAGAGGGGAAATAACCTTACACTCAGAAACATGTGCTTCTCTGTGTTGAACTATCAGGCAGTTCCCTATGGGACTGACACAGAGGCTTGCCTTTATTTTGGTCTCCTTAAGGTAGAGCAGCTTCCTAGATGTTATCTGTTCAAAATATCTAAATCTTACAGAGTTAATAAGCAAGTTTAGTTACAAGATCAGCATATAAAAATCAGTTATATTTTTATGCACTAGCAATGAACAATGCAAAAGGGTACTTAAGAAAACAGTTGCATTTACAATAGCATCCAAGAGAATGGACCTAAGAAAAAGTTTAACCAAGGAGGTAAAATAATTATACAGGTAAAGATACAACACATTGCTGAAAGAAATTAAAGAATACCTAAATCACTGAAGAGATATCCCATGTTCATGGATTGGAAGACTTAATATTGTTTAAAAGGCAGTACTGCTTAAAGTGACTCACATATTCAGCCAATCCTTATGATCTTTTTTTTTTTTTGCAAAAAGGAAAAGCCTATCTTCAAACTCATGTGGAAAATGGGGGCCCTGTAGCTAAAACAATACTGAAAAAGAAGAACACAATTGGAGGATTCACTTTCCAATTTCAGAATAGTACAAACCTACAGTAATTAAATCATTGTGGTACTGGCATAAGGATTGATATAAAACATCACTGAAATAGAAAGTCCAGAACAATTGAGAGTCCAGAAATACATCATATTATCTATGGCCAATTAATTTTCAGCTAAGATATGGAGACCATTCAATGTGAAAAAAGTCATTTTAATGGATGGTGCTGGGACAGCTCAGTCAGTCAGTCAGTTCAGTTCAGTTGCTCAGTCATGTCTGACTTTTCACGACCCCATGGACTGCAACACACCAGGCCTCCCTGTCCATCACCAACTCCCGGAGTTTACTCAAACTTATGTCCATTGAGTCGATGATGCCGTCCAACCATCCCATCCTCTGTCATCCCCTTCTCCTCCCACCATCAGTCTGTCCCAGCATCAGGGTCTTTTCAAATGAGTCAGCTCTTCCCATCAGGTGGCCAAAATATTGAAGTTTTAGCTTCAGCATCAGTCCTTCCAGTGAATATTCAGGACTGATTTCCTTTAGGATGGACTGGTTGGATCTCCTTGCAGTCCAAAGGACTCTCAAGAGTCTTCTCCAACACCACAGTTCAAAAGCATCAATTCTTTGATGCTCAGTTTTCTTTATGGTCCAACTCTTACATCCATACATGACTACTGGAAAAACCATAGCTTTGACTAGATGGACCTTTCTTGGCAAAATAATGTCTCTGCTTTTTAATATGCTATGTTGGTCATAACTTTTCTTCCAAGGAGCAAGCATCTATTAATTTCATGGCTGCAGTCACCATCTGCAGTGACTTTGGAGCCCAGAAAAATAAAGTCTGACACGGTTTCCCCATCTAATTCCCATGAAGTGATGGGACCAGATACCATGATCTTAGTTTTCTGCATGTTGAGCTTTAAGCCAACTTTTTCACTCTCCTCTTTCACTTTCATCANTGACCACTGGAAAAACCATAGCCTTGACTAGATGGACCTTTGTTGGCAAAGTAATGTCTCTGCTTTTTAGAGAGGTTAGTCACTTAATAACAAAATGCTTGAATGTGAATGTGAAATGGCATGCATTTTTTGCCAAGTGATTGTTTTCTATCTCTTCTGTAAAGTCTTATGACCTTTCATAGGTAGAACCCACTGTAATGGCTTTTGGGGCCTTACTGTGACTTCACAGAAGTCTTTCATGGTACCAGTAACAGTCACTATTAATATAATTTGTGTACCTGCTAAACTGTGAGGTACTTGTGGGCATGGCTGTGTCTTGCTCACACTGATAGCTCAGTGCCTGGCCTAACGCCTGAAGCATAGCAAGCCTGCAANCTGTAATGGCTTTTGGGGCCTTACTGTGACTTCACAGAAGTCTTTCATGGTACCAGTAACAGTCACTATTAATATAATTTGTGTACCTGCTAAACTGTGAGGTACTTGTGGGCATGGCTGTGTCTTGCTCACACTGATAGCTCAGTGCCTGGCCTAACGCCTGAAGCATAGCAAGCCTGCAACACATGCTCACTAAAGAAAGAGAAGAAACTAATCAAACACACAATACATTCATATCAACATTTTTTCACTTGTTGGAAAAATAGCCTGTGTGTGTGTGTGCTTGGTTGCTCAGTCATGTCCTACTCTCTGCAGCCCCATGGACTGTAGCCCACCAGGCTCCTCTGTCCATGGAATTTTCCAGGCAAGAATCCTGGAGCAGGTTGCCATTTCCTTCTCCAGTGGATCTTGCCCACCCAGGGATCAGACGGGTGTCTCTTGCATCTCCTGCACTGGCAGGAGGATTCTTTACCACTATGCCACCTGGGAAGCCCTAACTCAAAATTTATTCTAGTGAAAAAGACAATGCCACAGGTACACTTAAAAGGAAAAGCTTACAAGGGCCTTGTGTTTGAGAAACAGGCTGTGAATGCCAGGTATGACCTACAGACTGAATCAAGAATATCGCTGTTGCAAATAACACAAATATCTGATGCTGACTCACTTATTCCATAAATGGATTGTTCTCTGAAGGTAATTTTATCCACCTGAGTAAAACCCGATTTCCACTTAGACTGATGTGTTATTAATAATTATCATAATTATTCAGCATTTCTGCAGTGTGTGTTTTAAAGTGTTATGTTCCTTATTCTTAGTGAGCTGTGCAGACAGAGGTAATGAAAGGTAATCTAGTGTCACATGCAGCTGGTATTCATTACAGTCTGATTGACTGATTCATTACTGAACTCAGGGACAGGTAGCTGCAAGCTTATAGGAAGAGAGCCTCCCTCACCTTACATGGAGGAAGCGTGGGGTGTCGGGGAGGGTGGGGAGTAAGGGGCAGGCAGAGACTAGAGAGGGAAGGATGTAGGAGTTCCTCCCAGATGGGAACGGAGCAGCCTTCCGAATCCCTGACCCACTTCAGCAATCCGCAAGGCACTCTGGGATTACAGACGCAGAGTGTTTATTTGCCCTGTGAAGGAGTGTCCTTCGGGATCGGAGCTGCTGTTTCTTAGGAACAAACTGTTAGTGATTGCTTTTGTGGGCTTCCCAGGTGGTTCAGAATCCACCTGCAATGCAGGCGACCTGGCTTCAATCCCTGGGTCTCAGTCCCTGGATCNACTCTGGGATTACAGACGCAGAGTGTTTATTTGCCCTGTGAAGGAGTGTCCTTCGGGATCGGAGCTGCTGTTTCTTAGGAACAAACTGTTAGTGATTGCTTTTGTGGGCTTCCCAGGTGGTTCAGAATCCACCTGCAATGCAGGCGACCTGGCTTCAATCCCTGGGTCTCAATCCCTGGATCGGGAAGATCCCCTGAAGGAGGAAATGGCAACCCACTCCAGTATTCTTGCCTGGAGAATTCCATGGACAGAGGAGCCTGGCAGGCTATAGTCAGACATGACTGCATGACTAACATACACATTTTATGAATCTGGGATTAATTGTCAGCATTCTACTTATGCTTATATCATCTGATTATAAAGCTGGGAAAAATAAGATATCCAGAAAAATTTATAGAAATTCAGAACATAAAAGCTGAATAGTGAGATATTCTCATAGGAGATACTGCAATTATGGTAGGGTGACTAGTGACACGGAAAGGGTTGATCCTAAGTGTCCCTAGTGGCCAAGGACAGTTGAAATATGTCCCTGAGAAATGGAAAGAAGAGATGTGTCTCCTATTTGTTGGAAACCTCACTTCCTTCTAGAAGCCCTGCTCAGTGGCTTGCCCTGGTTCCGCCAATTGAGAGATGAAAAAGACTTTAACAATGGGAGTTGTAAGGTTGGGTTGTTGGCTTGAAAAACATAATGTATTAGGTCTCTGGTAAGTACTCAGAAATCCTTCATCTCACCATTTTTCTTTAAATTAGCACATGACATTTGTGTACTTTGGTTTCATTGGGCAGTGATCACAAATATTTGTCTGGAACACAACTTGAAAGAAAGGAAAGTTGAGAAGATAAAAATACAGACCTTTCCTGGCAGTTGAGTTGGCTGGGAGAAATACAGAAAAGCTCAGGGAAATACGCTGCTATAAACTCAAAAACCTACTTTGTCAGAGGCCTGGCAGGCCAGGTTAGCCTGGAGCCATACATGAATGCCACCAGGGAAGTAAAAGAACCAGTCTGGAGCGCTCAGAAAGGTGGCAAAGCAGATATCTCTTATCTTGGGTAGAAGTCAGAGAGTGTTACGAGGGTTAAATGAGATAATGCCTGCCGAGGTGACCAACACACAGCCTGGCACCTAGCAGATGCTTGGGACAAACTGGGTTTCTTTCCCTACTGTGACTTCATAAGGCCTGGGTGTGGGTGTCTGAAAACACTGTCTCAGAGTATAGCTTCCTGCCATGCTGGTATTCTACATTTTCGAAACCACTGGAAAGCCAGTGGACTCATGCAAACTCCAAATTCTTCTGTTCAGGTGGAGAATAGCCATAGCTAGGGATGCAGCTCAGTTTCTTCATTTGCAAAATGTTATAGTTCTGGGAGATAAACTTGAGACCTGAGTGAGGAAGCACACCTGATATCATCTCTTCAGATGACAGTTGGTATGGATTCCAACTCGGAAGAGGACCCTAAGAACTCCCACCCACAGGGCCTACTGTTATTTCTATTCGAGGAAAGGAACCAGTCTCTGGGATGCCTGAGCTAAGATTTCTTGGTAGAACCCTACCAGTTTCTCACAGATCTGTTGCTTGGAAGCCTAAACCAGGGAGCAGCAGGGAGCTTTGATCCCAGCTGGTTCCCTCTCCACCAGCTTTGTCATAACATCAACAGAGTCCTGCCGTTTGCCACCACCTTGTGACCAGGCAGTCCTACGTGCTGCATCTTCCTGGCCAAAAGGCGGGGCCCCGGTCAGCTGTCCTTTTTCGCCTCTTATCCTGCTGTGGTGCTGCGTGTTCTTTCACCATGCTTTTATTTTCCGTCTCTTTTCTATGGGATTCTTCTCATCACCTTGAAGTGTGCTGAAGTCTCCCACTGAGAGTGGAGTGGGAGGAGTGGAGACAACCCTATCACAACTGTGCGTTCTTCTCGAACCATTACATTTTCTTCTCCCCCTTCTGGAGGCTTCTAGAAAGAATATTTATACTTGTGGACTCTATTTCTCACTTCCCACGCACTCCTCTGGTCCCTGTCAGGTTGGCTCCTGAGCCATCAACCAAACCAAACAGCTTGTGCTGAGGTCCTTTCTCTTTCCCTGTCTGTTCAGCAGTCATCTGTCCTGTTCACCATCCCTCCTGGGATCACTTCACTGACACAAGCCTTTTCTGGTCTCCTCTGTCTTCTCTGACAGCTAATTTGCTATCATTTTTTATAGCCTTATCTATTCTCAAATTAATAAATATTAAAATACCCAAGGTTCACTCCTAGACACTCTTCTCTCCTTCTATATTTTATTCATGCCAAAAACGTTTTCCCAGCCTAGATCTCTCCTCTGAGCTCTAGACCCACGTATCCACTTCCTACTTAACATTTCTACTTGGGAAGTCTCACAGATATTGAAAATATAACACATTCAAAACCAAACTTTTTTTTTTCCCTTTGATTTTAGTGTTTAAAATGGAAGTAGAGTTGATTTATCATGTGTTAATTTCTGCTGTAGAGCAATGATGCAGTTTAAGGTATATATATTCTTTTCCATTATGGTTTATCACAGGGTATTGAATATAGTTCCCGGTGCTGCACAGTAGGCCCTTGTTGTTTATCCATTCTATATAGTTTGCATCTGTTAATCCCAAACTCCCAATCCACCCCTGTCTTTGTCTTGGCAACCGCCAAGTCTAGTCTCTATTTCTGTGAGTCTGTTTCTGTTTCGTAGATAGGTTCATTTGTATCTTTTTTATTATTATTATTTTTCCAGCTATACCACACAGCATGCAGAACTTCCCCTGCTGCTGCTAAGTCACTTCAGTCATGTCTGACTCTGTGCGACCCCATAGACGGCAGCCCACCAGGCTCCCCCGTCCCTGGGCTTCTCCAGGCAAGAACACTGGAGTGGGTTGCCATTTCCTTCTCCAATGCATGAAAGTGAAAAGTGAAAGGGAAGTCGCTCAGTTGTGTCCGACCCCCTCAGCGACCCC
>SJYA01001962.1:298067-315361 GCA_006410615.1 Neotragus moschatus | reverse complement strand
TCCCTGGGATTCTCCAGGCAAGAACACTGGAGTGGGTTGCCATTTCCTTCTCCAATATATGAAAGTGAAAAGTGAAAGGGAAGTCGCTCAGTTGTGTCCGACCCCCTCAGCGACCCCGTGGACTGCATGCATGTTTTTGAATGATAATTTTTAAGCTCTATCTCCAGCCCCAACCTCAAATCCCTTCAGTGTTCCCCATCTCACTGAAGAGTTAAGTAGGCCAGAACTTGGATTCTCCAAGACCCTTCCCTCTGCCTTACCCTTCACATTCAATTTTGCCTTCTAAACATCTCCTGAATCCATTTGCTTGTTCCTTTTTCCTTTCCCACTATCAAGAGCTACCATCATCTTTTACCTGCTGCTGCTGCTGCACACTGGAGTGGGTTGCCATTTCCTTCTCCAATGCGTGAAAGTGAAGTCGCTCAGTTGTGTCCAACTCTTCGTGACCCCATGGACTGCAGCCCACCAGGCTCCTCCGTCCATGGGATTTTCCAGGCAAGAGTACTGGAGTGGGGTGCCATTGCCTTCTCCGACCTAGATTGCTGCAAAAACCTCTTTACTGGTCTATCTGCAGCCATTTTGACCTTCACCTCTCACAACGTATCCAGAGTGATTTCTTCATCTGATCTTTATGGCCACCACTGTCCAGCCTGAAAATGGTTGAAATGCTTGAATTTCTTTCCATTATTTTAGGACACAATATTCTTAACATGCCCTGCACCTATCCAGCTTTATCTGAAACCATGTCCCACCATGCCTTCTGCACACCAGCCACTCTGGCCGCCTTTCACTTCCTTTTACTTGTAATGTTTCCCTTTCTCAATAGCTTTTTTGCCCAGAATGCTCTTCACCCCTCTTCAACTTGTAACTTCCCCCCTTTCTTCAAGTCTTTCACAGTTGTAGCTTCCCCAGAGCTGTCTTCCCTGACCTCTATATCCAGGGCAAATCTCTACCATATGACACTGGGTACTTCTCCTTCATATCATGATCATGGCTATAATTTTGTATTTATTGTGATTATTTGGTTCCAATAAATTTCTCACTGACTGTAGACTCCATTAGGGTAGGGACTGTGCCTGGTTTTCTGTGCCTAGAACCAGCACAGAGCCTAGTATATATAATACATAGAAGGTGCTTGGTAAATATGTTTGTTGAGTAGATGAATAAATAAACATGGACTTAGGTTTTCTGTGATTTCTTTGGCTCCCTCTTATGTTGGCTATCTCATCCATGCCTTATCCTTTGTCTAGTCATTGGAAACTCAATCGTGGCTTTGGTTTACAGGTCCTGTGCCACTGCTGGGCCTTCTTCCTAGATTGGTAAGGAAACATTCTGTATAACCTTTGGACAGCATCCTCCTGTGGCCACTTCCTCTCATGCAATAATTTTATTATTATCAGGATTCTGTTCAGAACTTCAGGCTTAGATAATAAGAGAGAGCCATCTGGGTTGGGGGTGGAGTAGAGAATCTCCCACCTAGAGTAACAAGATCATGGAGTTGGAAGAAGTCCTTGCTGTCTCTTATACACATCTCACAACATATCCAGAGTGATTTCTTCATCTGATCTTTATGGCCACCACTGTCCAGCCTGAAAATGGTTGAAATGCTTGAATTTCTTTCCATTATTTTAGGACACAATATTCTTAACATGCCCTGCACCTATCCAGCTTTATCTGAAACCATGTCCCACCATGCCTTCTGCACACCAGCCACTCTGGCCTTCTTTCACTTCCTTTTACTTGTAATGTTTCCCTTTCTCAATAGCTTTTTTGCCCAGAATGCTCTTCACCCCTCTTCAACTTGTAACTTCCCCCCTTTCTTCAAGTCTTTCACAGTTGTGGCTTCCCCAGAGCTGTCTTCCCTGACCTCTATATCCAGGGCAAATCTCTACCATATGACACTGGGTACTTCTCCTTCATATCATGATCATGGCTATAATTTTGTATTTATTGTGATTATTTGGTTCCAATAAATTTCTCACTGACTGTAGACTCCATTAGGGTAGGGACTGTGCCTGGTTTTCTGTGCCTAGAACCAGCACAGAGCCTAGTATATATAATACATAGAAGGTGCTTGGTAAATATGTTTGTTGAGTAGATGAATAAATAAACATGGACTTAGGTTTTCTGTGATTTCTTTGGCTCCCTCTTATGTTGGCTATCTCATCCATGCCTTATCCTTTGTCTAGTCATTGGAAACTCAATCGTGGCTTTGGTTTACAGGTCCTGTGCCACTGCTGGGCCTTCTTCCTAGATTGGTAAGGAAACATTCTGTATAACCTTTGGACAGCATCCTCCTGTGGCCACTTCCTCTCATGCAATAATTTTATTATTATCAGGATTCTGTTCAGAACTTCAGGCTTAGATAATAAGAGAGAGCCATCTGGGTTGGGGGTGGAGTAGAGAATNGACGACAGAGGATGAGATGGCTGGATGGCATCACGGACTCAATGGGCGAGAGTCTGAGTGAACTCCTGGGTGGGAGTTGGTGATGCACAGGGAGGCCTGGCATGCTGCGATTCATGGGGTCACAAAGAGTCGGACACGACTGAGCGACTGAGCTGAACTGAAGGACCACAAAAATAACATCAGTTATCGTGAAAAGTTCTTTAAGTATTTAAAAACAAGTTTTAAATGGCTACATGTGTTTGAAAGAATTTGTAGAGATCTTTATAAACTACTTTAAGCTTAAAACCTGTAAAGAAAATTTTAAAATTTATCCTTGTTCTTTTACTTCTTGAAAAGTAAATTAGTTTTATTAAGAAAACATATTTGAGATAAAATTACTGATCACAAACTGAAATTCTTTAGAAGAACTGATTACTTGTTATCTCTCATTTTCCTCGTATAATTAAAACACAGTTCTAAAAAAATCCCTCTCAGTGTTTAGATAGTTAGGACTATGTAAGCATCATAATACATTATGATTACATATTTTTTATTTTTGTGATTTCTGGAACTAGTAGTTGTCACAGCTTTTCTTACTGTTGTTTGTTGCTGTTAACTTTTCTATGTACCCATCGCTAACTTGTTCTCAAACATTCCATCCCTATACTCTCTACAGAGGTTGTAAAGGCCTCTGTATGTTCAAACACAAATAATTTTTTAGCATCATACTTTTTACTTGACTAATTCTTTATTGGGCCCTCTAGTTGCTTGTAATCTGAACAGTTACTTTCTAGAGTCTTGAACAAGCTGTCCTTTGCAGACCACTGTGGCCCTCCATTCCCCAACATCGTCTTGGGAATTTCCTCTCTCTCTCTTCTGTAACGTGTCCTATGTTTCCTGAGTCTTGTCTTTTGTGTTTTACTTCCTTATTTTGATGCATCCTATCTTCCAGGAGCTTCCAGACATTAGCAGTTTTTTTTCAGACCTTGTATATCTGACCATGTCTTTATTCTTTCTTTACCATTCAGGTATAAAATTCTGGATTGAAAATAATGTTCCCTTAAAACTCTGAAGGCCTTGCTCTATTTCTTCTTCTTCTTTTATTATTGGAGTAAAATAGCTTTAAAATATTGTATTAGTTTCTGCTGTGCAACAGAATGAATCAGATATATGTATACATATAACCCCTAACTCTTGGACCTCCCTCCCCCATGCCCATCCCACCCATCAAGATCATCAGAGAGCACAGAGCTAAGTTCCCTGTACTGGAAGCAGGTTCCCACTAGGTATTTTACATGTGGACATGCATACATAGCAGTCCTAATCTCCCAGTTTATCCTACCCTCTCTTTCCCATCCTGTGTCCACTTCTCCGTTTTCTAGATCTGTGTCTCTGTTCCTGCCCTGCAGATAGTTTCATCTGTATCATTTTTCTGGATTCCACATACAGGCATTCGTATACAATATTTGTTTTTCTCTTTCTGACTTTACTGTGTGACAGACTCTTGGTCCATCCACATCTCTACAGATGACCCAATTTCATTCCTTTCTGTGGCTGAGAAATACTCCATTGTATGTATGTACATCTTTATCCATTCATCTGTCGATGGCCATTTAGGTTCTCCTATTTCCTGGCTATTGTGAATAGTCCTGGAGTGAATATTGGGATAGCTGGGTCTTTTTGAATTATGGTTTTCTCAGGGTATGTACCCATTAGTGGAGTTGCTGGGTCATATTTTTAGTTTTTAAGGACCCTCCATACAGTTCTCTATAGTGGCTGTATCAATTTACGCTGCCACCAACCGTGCAAGAGGGTTTTCTTTTCTCCACACCCACTCCAGCATTTATTGTTTGTAGATTTTTTAAAACTTTTCATTTATTTTACAGTTGCCCTGGGTCTTACTTGTGGCATGTGGGATCTAGCTCCCTGACCCGGGATCAAACCCAGGCCCTCTACGTTCAGAGCACAGGGTCTTATCCACTGTACCACCAGGAAACTCCCTGTTCATAGATTTTTTTCGAGATATTTTTGATGTTGACCATTCTGACTGGTGTGAAGTGATAACTCATTGTAGTTTTGATTTGCATTTCTCTAATAATTAGTGATACTGAACATCTTTTCATGTGTTTGTCGGCCGTCTGCATTTTTTCTCTGGAGAAATGTGTATTTAGGTCTGCCCATTTTTTGAATGGATTTTTGGGTTTTTTTGGTTTTTCTTTTTAGCTGCAAGAGCTGTTTTTATAATTTGGAGATTAATCCTTTGTTGCTTCACTGGCAAATATTTTCTCCCATTCTGAAGGATAATGGGAGAAATTAATTCTTAAGTTGTCTTGTTTATGGTTTCCTTTGCTGTGCAAAAGCTTTTAAGTTTAATTCGGTCCCATATGTTTATTTTTGTTTTTATTTTCATCACTCTAGGACCTGGGTGAAAGAGGTCTTTAATCCATTTTGAGTTAATTTTTGTGTTTGATGTTAGGGAATGTTCTGATTTTTTTTTTTTTTTTTTTTTACATGCAGTTGTCCAGTTTTCCCAGCAGCACTTATTGAAGAGGCTGGTTCTTTGTTTTTGTTTTTTTACTATTGTATATTCTTTTCTCCTTTGTCATAGATTAGACGACCATATGTGCCTGAGTTTATCCCTGGGCTTTCTTCCCTGTTCCGTTGATCTATATTTCTGTTTTTGTGCCAGTACCGTAGTGTCTTGATGACTGCAGCTTTGTAGTATAATCTGAAGTCAGGGAGCCTCATTCCTTCAGGTTTGTTTTTCTTTCTCAAGATTTCTGTGACTGTTTGGGATTTTTTTATGTTACCATGCAAAGTATAAAAATTTTTGTTCTACTTCTGTGAAAAATGCCATTGGTAGTTTGGTAGGAATTTCATTGAATCTGTAGATTGCTTTAGGTAGTGTAGTCATTTTTACACTATTGATTCTTCCAATCCAAGAACATGTTATATCTCTTTTTGTGTCTTCTTTGACTTCGTTCATCAGTGTTTTATAGTTTTCTGAGTACAGGTCTTTTGCCTCCTCAGGTAGGTTTATTCCTAGGTATTTTATTTTTTTTGTTGCAGTGGTAAATGGGATTGTTTCTTTAATTTCTCTTTCTGAGTTTTCATTGTTAGTGTATAGAAATGCAAGAGATTCTGCATATTAATTTTGTCATGCAGTTTTACCCAATTCATTGATGAACTCTAGGAATTTTCTGGTGGCATCTTTAGGATTTTCTATATATAGTTTCATCTTCAAACAGTGACAGTTTTACATATTCTTTTCCATCTTGTATTCCTTTTGCTTCTCTGATTGCCATGGTTAGAACTTCAGTAACAATGTGGAGTAATAGTGATGAGAGTGAACATCCTTTTCTCATTCTTGAGCTTAAAGGAAGTGCTCTCAGTTTTTCACCATTGAGAATAATGTTTGCTGTGGGTTTGCCATATGACCTTTATTATATTGAGGTAGGTAAGTTTCCTCTATACTCACTTTCTGGAGAGTTTTTTTATTATAAATGAGTGTTGAATTTTGTCAAACATTTTCTCTGCATTTATTGAGACGATCATATGATTTTTATTTAATTGTTAATATGGTATATCACATCCTTGGAATAAATCCCACTTGATAGTGATATATGGTCCTTTTAACATGTTGGATTCTTTTTCTAGTGTTTTTTAAGGATTTTGCTTCTGTGTTTGTGATATTGGCCCGTAATTTTCATTTTATTGTGTGATATTTTTGTCTGGTTTTGGTGTCAGGGTGATTGATTGATGGTGGCCTCATAGAATGAGTTTGAGAGTATTCCTCCCTCTGCAGTATTTTTTGAAAGTTTGCGAAGAATAGATATTAGCACTTCTCTCTACTCACCTGTGAAGCCATCTGACTCTGAGCTTTTGTTTGTTGGAAGATTTTTAATCACAGTTTCAGTTTCATTACTTGTGTTTGGTCTGTGCATATTTTCTATGTCCTCTTTATTCAGTCTTGGGAGATTGTACTTTTCTAAGATTTTGTCCATTTCCTCCAGGTTGTCCATTTTATTGGCATAAAGTTGCTGGTGGTAGTTGCTTAGATCCTTTGTGTTTCTGTGGTGTCAACTGTGACTTCTTTTTCATTTCTAATTTTATTGATTTGAGTCTTCTCCCTTTTTTTTTTCTTGATGAGTCTAGCTAATGATTTGTCAATTTTGCTTATCTTTGCAAAGAACCAAGTTTTAGATTTATTGATCTTTACTATTGTTTTTTCATTTCTTATTTATTGAATAAATATGCTGCTTTGATCATTATGATTTCTTTCCTTCCACTAACTTTGAATTTGTTGTTGTTCTTTCTCTAGTTGCTTTAGGTGTAAGGTTAGGTTGTTTGTTTGAGGTTTTTCTTGTTTCTTGAGGCAGGATTGCATTGCTGTAAACTTCCCTCTTATAACTGCTTTTGCTGTGTCCTGTGCATTTTGGGTCACCATGCTTTTGCTGTCATTTGTCCCTTGGTGTTTTTTTATTTCCTTTTTGATTTCTTCAGTGACCTCTTGGTTATTTAGTAGTGTGTTGTCTAGTCTCCACGTTTTTGTGGGGTTTTTTTGTAGGGTTTTTTTTTTTCCCTCTGTAATTGATTTCTAATCTCATACCATTGTGGTCAGGAAAGATGCTTGATATGAGTTCAGTTTTCTGAAATTTTCTAAGGCTTCATTTGTGACCCAAGAAGTGATCTATCCTGGAGAATATGCACTTGAGAAGAAAGTATATCCTGCTGCTTTTGGGTGGAATGTCCTATAAATATCAATTAAGTCTATCTGGTCTGTTGTGTCATTTAAAGCTTATGTTTCCTTGTTTGTTTTCTGTCTGGATTATCTGTCCATTCGTCTAAGTAGGGTGTTAAAGTCATCCACTATTACTGAGTTACTGTCGATCTCCCCTTTATGGCTGTTAGCATTTGCCTTATGTATTGAGGTGCTCCTGTGTTGGGTGCATAAGTAAGTGCCATGTCTTCTTCTTGAACTTATTCCTTGGTCCTTACGTAGTGACTTTCTTAGTCTCTTGTAGCAGTCTTTATTTTGGAGTCTATTTTGTCTGGTATGAGTATTGCTGCTTCCGTTTTCTTTTGCTTCCCATTTGCATAGAATATTTTTTTTCCATCGCCTCATTTTCAATCTGTGTGGGTCTCTTATATATATATATATGAGTCTTGTTTTTGTATCTATTCAGCTGGTCTTTTCATTGAAGCATTTAATCTATTTTCATTCAAAGTAATTATCAACATATATACTCCTTTTACCATATTCTTAATTGTTTTTAGTTTGTTTTTTATAGGTTTTTATTTTCTCTTATGCTTCCTGCCTAGAGAAGTTCCTTTAGCATTTGTTATAAAACTGATTTGGTGATACTGAATTCTATCTGCTTTCAGTTGCCTGTAAAGCTTTTGATTTCTCTGTCGAATCTGAATGAGATCATTGCTGAGTAAAGTTATCTTGGTTGTAGGTTTTTGCCTTTCATCACTCGCAATATATCCTGCCACTCCCTTCTGGCCTGCAGAATTTCTGTGGAAAAATCAGCTGATAACCTTATAGGGATTGCCTTGTGTGTTATTTATTGCCGCCTCCTTGCTGCTTTTAATATTTTTTCTTTGAATTTAATTTTTTGTCAGTTCAGATATGTGTCTCACCATGTTTATTCTTGGATTTATCCTGTTTTTTATTCTGTTCATTTCCTGGATTTATCCTCTTCACTTCCTGGACTTGGTTGGGTATTTCCTTTCCCATGTTAGGAAAGATTTAGACTATAATCTCTTTAAATAAAATTTTCTCAGACCATTTCTCTTTCTATTCTTTTTCTGGGACTCCTATAATTCAAATGTTGGTTTATTTAGTGTTGTCCCGGAGGTCCCTGAGATTGTTCTCATTTCTTTTCATTATTTTTCTTTATTCTGCCCCTTGGCAGCTATTTCTGCCTTTCTGTCTTCCAACTCACTTATTCATTCTTCTGCTTCAGCTGTTCTGCTATTAATTCCTTCTAGTGTATTTTTCATTTCAGTTACTGTGTTTTTCATCTTTGTTTGTTCATTCTTTATTTCATCTAGGTCCCTGTCAAACATTTCTTATATTTTCTTTATCCATATCTCAATTTTATTTCCCAGTTTTAAGATCATCTTTACTATCATTACTCTGAATTCTTTTTAGGTAGGTTGCCTATTTCCTCTTCATTTATTTGGTCCTGTAGGTTTTTACTTTGTTTGTTCATCTGTACTATGTTTTTTTGTTGTCTCATTTTTTTTTTTTTAATGTTTCACTTTTTTTAATTGGTTGGTCTGTCTTCCTGTCTTCCTGTTTTGCTCTGAGACACCCAGCACTGGAGTTTGTAGGCAGTTGAGTGGAGTTGGGTCTTGGTACCAAGATGAAAACCTCTGGGTGAGCTCATACCAGTTAATATGCCCTGAGGTCTGCGGCTCTCTTTTAGTCCAGTGGTTTGGACTCAGTGCTCCCACCAAAGGAGCTCCAGTCCAACCCTCGGCCTGGGAACCAAGACCTGGCAAGCTGAACAGCATGCCAAAGGAAAGGGCACTAAACAGGAATAAAAAGGAAAATAAATTTAGAAAAATACACCATTAAAAAAAAAAAAAAACGTAAAAACAATGAAGCAAAACAGTAAAACCAGCAGGAAAAAAAGAAAATGGAAAAGGCCTTGGTAGTGTGGAGGTGGGAGGTTCAGGCCCAGGACCCTTGTGGCCAGAGGAGGCCTTGGGGCAGGGGGCTTAGGCTCAGGATCCACACAGCCTGTAAAGGCCCTGGGGAAGGCGGGGCTTAGGCTCCAGACCTATGCGGCTAGAAAAGGCCAAGGAGGGGCACTTAGGCTCAGGAGCCAGAGGGTGGAGATTCAGCCCCCGACCCCAGCGGGCTGATGGGACCTGAGCAAACGGGAAAATGCTGGCTCCCTTCCCCTTTGATCCCCTCACCCCTCAAAGGTCTTTTCCTGTCCCTACATCTCCCCATACCATGGGTGGGCCCCTCTGATAGTGCGAACCACTCCCCTCTCCTAGCGGCCCCTCAGGGATGCCGGTCACGTCCCACCTCCACTTTTCCTTTCCCTCAACATCCTACCTGGTCACATGGGGCTTCTTCCCCTCTCCCTGGGTGTCCGAAGTCCCCCACCAGTGCCTGGTGGATGCCCTGGTGGAGGGCATCCGCGTGTGAGGAGGTGGAAACTCGGTGTCCTCCTGCTCTACCATCTCTCCTCCACCTGATTGGCTGTTTTGATAGACTAGTTGTTTTCATTTGAGTTTTTGCCCCATTCTTTTTCTTCCCTTTTTTGATTGTTTGAAAGATGGTCTTTTCAGCATCATGGGAAGTCTGCATTGCCAAGTTTTATTTCTACATTTACTTTTAGTTTCAGAATACAGAGGGTCTGTGTTCCCTGATGGCCTTTTTACTATCTTTAGTCTCAATCTTTTGATTAGTTGTTTTACAGTTACTGGGCTGACATGACATGGAGCCATTTTGGCCCTGAACCATTGAAAATTTAATAGTGCTGAATTTTGAAATAATATAGATCAAATTCTTTCTCTGATTTCAAAATCCTAGAGCTGTAAATTCACCATGTTGAGTTGCTGTATTGTCAAAGGTATTTATATTTGTATTCAGTATTAATACTTGAACCAGTTGTAGATCCTGCTTTTTTCATTTTGAGTGAATGCAATGAGAGCATTTATGGGTTATACCAATATCAACTTACAGTTTTTCCAAGCTTAATTTTATTTTTCATAACTCAAGTTACTATATTTGGAGAAAAATTTGTGACCTAAAATTTCATCAACATTTCCAACAACTCTCCATGTGAATTTGAAAGGGAAACACTGTATGATAACTACTTCAAGATACAGTGTTTTAAGGTTTTTTAGTACTATACACCTGAGCCCCAGGTAACTATTACAAACAAACTTCTTTAAATATTTTTTATTCAAGAGAGATATGGGACATGATTAGAAATAGTGCTTTATGAACTTGATTTTTATACGTATTATAGGAAAAGCTTGTCTGATGAGAATACATCTTGACAAATAGACATTTTTTGATCAATGCTGAGGTAATTGTACAGGTTTTTAAAGTTAAATAAATTGCAAACAGAGATTTCTGCAGCAGGTTAATCCTGATATGAAGGTTTTTGTTCTAGTTTAAGCATTGCTAAACATGGCAAAGATCTTTTTTGGCCTTCCTGAGCATGTGATATAAACTTGGTGCTGAGGTGGGTCAATTGTATTACGTATTAAGAAAATTATTTGTTTTCTGAATGTCAGTGGAAGATATTCCTAAATCCTTAGTGTGAGTTGGTTAAAAAGCATATATTTGTTCATATTTACTGTAAATTCCTGAATTAGCTATAGAAAGTCTGCTTTTTAAAGAGTCTTCTAATGAAGCTGGTCTTTCTATGCAATACAGCTTTCTACAAAGATGACATTTTGTTTTTACCAAGGAGCATTCGTAGTAGGGTATAAAGTAAATCTATGTGAATTATTTCTGCCATGTGAAAGTTTAAACAATCTTATCCAATAAAGGATACCTTTTCAAAATAAGATATGCTCCAGGGCATTCTTGTTTTAAAGCATATACATACAGAAATTCGCTAAATATTTTAAAAAATATCCTATTTGGAAAAGAGAGTCCAACAGACTTTGTGGTTGAATAATGGAGTACAGAGTTCTGGTCTAGTCAATATAAAAAATTGTATACACAAATCACTGTAAGTCTGTATATTTTAGTTGTCTCTAATGGAAAAAATGATTTCTTGGAATTTGTAATGTTTACTATAATGTAGGTGGCGCTAGTGGTAGAGAATTAGCTTGCCAGTGCAGGAGACAAGAGACACGGGTTCTATCCCTGGGTCAGGAAGATCCCTTGGAGTAAGGAATGACAACCCACTCCAGTATTCTTACCTGGAATATCCCATCGCAGAAGAACCTGGTGGGCTATAGTCCATGGGGTTGCAAAGAGTCAGACACAGCTGAAGTGACTTAGCATGCATGTATTGAATATTCAGCAAATGACTGTCACTTAATCTCTCTTTATGCATTTGAACAACCTATCTACTTCTGGAGGGGAAAAAAATCCCCCAGTAATCCTTAGTTTTTACTCTGGCAAATTCTTTTTTTTTTTAATTAATTAATTTTTAAGAAATTTAGGCCATGTCTCTGGGCATGGAGGGATCTTAAACCTCTGACTAGGGATCGAATCCATGCCTCCTGCAGTGGAAGCATGAAATCTTAACCGCTGGATGACCGAGAATTCCTTACTCTGAGAAACTTCTGATTTTATAATTGATATAAACTGAAGCCCAGGCATCAGAATTTTTCAGAAGTCCCTAGCTGGAGAAGGCAGTGGCACCCCACTCCAGTACTCTTGCCTGGAAGATCCCACTCATGGAGGAGCCTGGTGGGCTGCAGTCCATGGGGTCGCTGAGGGTCGGACACGACTGAGTGACTTCACTTTCACTTCTCACTTTCACGCATTGGAGAAGGAAATGGCAACCCACTCCAGTGTTCTTGCCTGGAGAATCCCAGGGACGGTGGAGCCTGGTGGGCTGCCATCTATGAGGTCGCACAGAGTTGGACACGACTGAGTGACTTAGCAGCAGCGGCAGCTGATTTAATGTAGATAAGAACCACTGAACTGTAGATTCTAGTGTTGGGCTTTATAGCATAAATATTTATTTAGTATTTTTTATTTATTCAAATACAAAAGGAAAAAACTTCCATTTTATTTTTTGAAGTAACTTTTAATTTTTGACTACTTTTAGATTTATAGAAGAATTGTGAAAGTAGTTGTATAGAGTTCCCACATACCCATATCCAGTTTCCCCTGTTATTAACATCTTATGTTAGTACACTCCATTTGTTATAGTTAATGAACCAGTCTTGATGAATGTTTTCAACTAAGATCCATACTCTATCCATATTTACTAAGTTTTTACCTGGTGTCGTTTTTTCAGTTTCAGGACCCAGTCAGGATACCACAGTTCATTAACATTTAGTCACCACCCCATGTCTCCTTAGACTCCTCTTGCTGTCACAGTTTCTCAGATTATCTGTTTTTGGTGACTTTTAAGAAATTTGAGGAATTTAATTAGGCATTTTGTAGAATGTCCCTCAATTGGGATTTGTTTGATGTTTTCTTCTTATGATGACACTGAGGTTATTCATTTTGGAGAGAGAGACTGTAGAATGAAAGGCTAGTCTTATCTCATTTACATCAAGAGCATTAAAGAAAAACTCGTTTCCTCTGTATGTAAAATTTCTGATCCCAGATGTGTGGGTTTTCTACCCCAAGCAATTCTCTGGTTCACCAACTGGGTGTCTTACAGTTTAATTCATCCTGATGCTAACTACCTGGAGTTAACACAGACCCTACAGACCCCACAGATTATGGACTCAGTCTTACCAGACCATCTCTTCCCTCACTTCAGATGCTTCTCACAAGTGTAGGCCTCCCATACCTGGACCAACTGGCTGTAAGTCAGGGTTCCATAGTGCCCTCCTCAGATTCATTAGTTTTCTAGAAAAACTCACAGAACTCAGGAAAACACTTTACTTACTATTACCACTATGGGATACAACCCAGGAATAGCCCAATGGAAGAATCACCTGGGGTAATAGCGTATGAGGAAGGGGGTTGGGGGTGGGGTCCATGCCCACTCCAGGCATGTCACTCTCCTGGCACCCCAGTGTATTCACCAACCGGGAAGCTCTCCAAAACACTCCTTTTAGAGGTTTTATGGAGGTTCCACGACAGAGATGATTGATTAACATATTGGCCATTGGTGATTACCTCAATGCCTAACTCCTTTCTCCTTCCTGGAGGTCAGGAGGGTAGACATTAAAGTTCCAACCCTCTAATCACATGGTTCCTGTGGCAGCCAGCCCTCATCCTCTAAGTGTCTCCGCATTAGCAAAACCCAGATATGGTGGAAAGGGGCTTATTGTGAATACCAAAATGTGCTCCTCCCATACAGATCACTCAGGAAATTATAAGGGGTTTAGAAGCACTGTGCCAGGAACTGGGGACAGGTCGAGTCTGTGTTTCTTCTTGTATCACAGTATCACAAGTACACTCTGTTAATATGACTTGTGACTGTCAGTGTTGCCCATGGTCACCTGGCTGATATGGTGTTTGTCAGGTTTCTGCACGGTAAAGTTACGCTTTCCTCCTTTCCGTCCTGTACTCTCTGGAAGGACGTCATAATATGGAGCCCACGCTTGACGAGTGGGGAGTTATGCTCCCCTTCTTGGAGGGCAAAGTGTCTACATAAGTTATTTGGAATTCTTCTGTATAGGAGATTTGTCTGTTTTCTCCATTTACTTATTCAGTCATGTATATCTTACTGACTCATGGTTATTTAGTTTACACTTTGAGTTATAATCCAATACTTCCATACTGTTTTCTTGTTCCAGTTGTTCCAGCTGTGGACATTGGAGCCTCTTCGTATGGTTGACTCCTTTGTCCCTTTGACATAACCACATCATTGTGGGTTTGCTTTTACTTTACTTACTTCCTTATTCTCGGACACTGTAAGCTCCTCTAGACTCAGTTTGAGTATTTCCTGCCACAGCTTCTAGAATCCTAGGAGACTAGTTCCTTTATTAGAAGCTAAGATCCGGACCATAGGTGTACTTTTTGCTGCTGTGGGAGTATTGTCCCTTTATCGACTTCTCTCAGCAGACAAACCAAGCAGGTATATATATGCGTATACTGTGTCTTCATACATATATATGTATATGTGTGTGCATATATATATATATATATATATCCATCTGTTTCTATATTAAACTAAACACGAATTCATACTGATGTCTCTGAGTTCTAATCCGTTACCACATGGGTCATTCTCTCTGTCTCTCCTTGCTTGTTTATAACTCTGCCGCCATGGTGAGAAACCTGGTTCCCTCCATCTATACCACCCACTTTGCCAAGTGTTTCAGTTCCTGTGTACATATATAGTAGTTTCTGAATTGTTAAGCCATATCCCCATGGGAGCAACTTTACCAAGTAGAGCACGGTGCTTAGTACAATGCGTTTTAAGTCTTAGAAACTCCACTCACTTTCAAGGTAACTTGGGTTAGCAGCTTTTCTGCCCACCTTGCTCAGTGAAGTTCTTTCATACATTTGTAATACTGTTAGATGTTTTGGTGTGTGTCACATTCTGCATTACATCCTGAGATCTTGCATACATTAAGGTTCACTCTTTACTATATAAACATCTTACGAGTTTTGACAAATGCTTGGTGTTACATATTCACCATTGCAGTACACTGAAGAATACTTTCGCTGCCCCCACATCCCTTTGCTACACCTGTTCAACTCTCCCTCTACCCCCCAAACTCTCTGCAAGTTGCTCTTCTGTTTACCGTCTATAGTTCTGCCTTTTCCATGTTATGTGATTGGAATCAAATAGTAGGTAGCCTTTTCAGACTGGCTTGTCTCATTTAACAATAAGCATTTAAGATTCATCCCTTTCTAAAATTAACCCCATTTTAATTTTTAGGTAAACAGTATTCCTTTGCCTGGATATACCACAATTTGTTTATCCATTTTCATCTATTGAAGAATATCTTGGTCGTTTCTGACTTTTGGCATGCATAAAGTGGCTGTAAACATTTGCATACTGGCTTTTGTGTGGATGGAAATTTTCAGATCAGTTGGGTAACGTACCTAAGGACTGCAGTTGGTAGAATATCTAGGACTGTAATTGGCAGATCCGGTGGTGTGTTTAGCTTTGTAAAACACTGCTGTGTCCTCTAACAGTGTTACACCATTTTTGGATGTTCACCAGCAAATGAGAGTTTTGGTTCCCGAGCATGTCCACCAGCACTTAGTATTGTCAGGTTTTGTGGAGTGTTTTGTTTTTGGCATTTTAGACATTCTAACAAATATTTCAGTGAACATGAGTTTGAGCAGACTCCGCTGAGATAGTGAAAGACAGAGAAGCCTGGCCCGCTGCAGTCCATGGGGTCACAAAGAGTCGGACCCAACTTAGCAACTGAACAACAGCAACAAACCAAAGCCTTGGAGGAGTACCATGAAAGCTTCTCCCTTTCCAGAGTAACCAAAGGCTGCAGTGACTCCTGAAGAATGAGGAGTTAATCAGGCAAATGAGGGTGACCTAAGAAGTGGTCTCAGCAGAAGCAGCAACCGATGTTTTTCTTTAAAGACTTTTTGAGCAATCCCACTTTTGCTTAACTTTTAATCACCAGATGCAGAAAGTCTGTTGATTCCCTAACTGCCTGAGCTCTCCCTTGGGGTTCAAAAAATGCACACTCTGCTTCCTGCTACAGAAAGACTTGGACCCATGGACACCTCACATTAAATAGGTTCTAAATGATCTCATCTTACCCAGAAAGTTGCCCTGTAAAGAGTACTTCAGCCACAGGATGATACGAGGTGGAAGGAGAACATGACGAAGGAAAGAAACAAAGGCTCTGACTACTCTCTCAAGAAGTCTAGTTATGAATGACTTGTTTTTCCTTTAGTTGCTTAATGGTCAGAATATTACTAAGTTTTTATACTGAGGAGAAAGGCCCTAGAAGAAAGGGATCATGTGACTGACTGGAAAGGCCTGCATAGACACGATTGTCTAGGAAATTTTGAAGAATCGACAAAAAATAAAAATAAAAATAAACTCCTGGAACTATATAATAAGTGAATATAGTGAAGTCATGGATACAGGGGCAGTGTAAAATATTCATTTGCTTTCTATTTACCAGCAATAAGTAACTGGAATTTGGAAATTTTGAAAAATCTTTTAAGAAAAGAAATAAAAAAGAAATACTTAAGTCTGACAAAATATGTATCGAATCTGCGTGCACTGATTAAAAAAAGCAAAGTTCTAAAAAAACTGAGAAACATTCCATGTTCATGGATTAAAACACTCAAAATGTGGTTAAGATATCATTTCTTCTTAATGTGTAGATTCAGTTCATCCACAATAAAAATTCTAGCAAGCTAACATGTAACTGCCGAACAAAATGATTCTAAACATTACATGGAAAGGCAAAAGGCCTAGAACAGCCAACACAATAACGAATAAGAAAAAATAGTTTCAAGACTCCAATTTACAGATGTCTGTAAAATTAAAATAATCCAGACAGTGTGGTATTAGAAAAAGAATAACATGTATTATCAGTGATAAATCAATGAAACAGAATAGAGGACTCAGACACAAACCCACACAAATATAATCAGCCAACCTTTGGAAAGGCCACAAAGGCAACTCAGTGGAGAAAGAGTAATCTCTTAAACGGTGCTAGAACAACTTGATGTCTATATGGAGAAAAAAAAAGAACCTAGACATATACCTCAAGGCTTTCACAAAAATTAACTTGAAATAGATCATAGACATTAATATAACATGTAAAACCAGGAAATTCTTAAAGAGATGGGAATACCAGACCACCTGACCTTCCTTCTGAGAAATCTGTATGCAGGTCAGAAAGCAACAGTTAGAACTGGACATGGAACAACAGACTGGTTTCAAATAGGAAAAGAGTACGTCAAGGCTGTATATTGTCACCCTACTAGAGTACATCATGAGAAACGGGGGCTGGAGGAAGCACAAGCTGGAATCAAGATTGCCGGGAGAAATATCAATAACCTCAGATATGCAGATGACACCACCCTTATGGCAGAAAGTAAAGAACTAAAGAGCCTCTTGATGAAAGTGAAAGAAGAGAGTGGAAAAAGTTGGCTTAAAGCTCAACATTCAGAAAACGAAGATCATGGCATCTGGGCCCATCACTTCATGGGAAATAGATAGGGAAAGAGTGGAAACAGTGGCTGACATTATTTTTCTGGGCTCCAAAATCACTGCAGATGGTGACTGCAGCCATGAAATTAAAAGACACTTACTCCTTGGAAGGAAAGTTATGACCAACCTAGACAGCATATT
>SJYA01001962.1:226791-295816 GCA_006410615.1 Neotragus moschatus | reverse complement strand
AAAAAAAAAAAAAAAAACTGAAGTGCTAAGCGCTGGTGAACAAGCTCAGCAACAGAAACTCTCATTCATTGTTGGTGGAAAAGCATAAATGGTGTAACACTGTTAGAGAGTTTGACAGTTTCTTACAAAGCTAAACATACCATAAGATCTACCAGTTGTGGTCCTAAGTATTTATCCAACTGATCTTGAAAAATTAAAATGTTCCTCTGTGCTCCCCTGGTATCCTGTGTTTAGCTCTGTGCAAATACTTAACTCACTTTATTTATATTTGTCTACTTTCTAATTTTCTCCACTAACTTGTGCGTTTCTCAAAGACAAAGACTATATCTTAGCATACTGCCTGGCACATAGTAAGTGCTTACAAATACTTCAGGTTTATCAAGTCAATAAATATATGTGTAAAATTCTTTGTAATGGATTTTAACTGACTTTACCCCATATTATTTAGCACAGTGCCACAAGATTATCATCAACACTGAAAGTATCTACATTTAAAAATAATCAGATATGTCCTGGCACGTGAAGTATTTCTGGAGCAGTGCATAAGTCAAACATGTCATAAATATTTGTTTTGGGGGGAACTGCTTGTGTTTGCTGCCCTGACTTGACATTTCTCTGCCCCAGGATGTCATTTGTATCAGCAGTTTCAGTAATGTAAACAGCATGCTAAAATTAATATTGGTATTTTGTTGTGATTCAGACAGTTTTCTTTTAAATTGTGTGTTTTGGAAGCTGATTTCTTAAAGTCATTTTATAATGTTATCATTTCTGAGTTTATAAAAGTGATTTCTTTTGTTAAGTATTTATAAAAGTTTCTGATTATTGCTAAGAGCTATCCTAATAGAGCAGAAAAGGAGTAAGAGAAAGAAAAGATGAGAAAAAGACATTATTTTCAAAGACAAATTAGCTCTAAGTTCTGTTTGTTCTAAAAACATAACGCAATTATAAATCTTTTTTTATAAACGTATTTAGAATGCAATGACAAAGTGGTATGTGTACTTGATACTTCCTATTGTATGTTTCTGTCGATTTGTAGAGTCAGCAAGTGTTTCCTGAGCTCCTGCTATTTTATGCAAGTCATTGGGGAGATTACTTCATGTAGATTTGTAGATAGATTACCAAATGTATTAACAAAATATAGATATGTCCTTTGAGAAATATAAATACTGCTTATATAAAAAATAAGATGGCAGTGATGATGGTATTTTAAAATATATCAGGTTTTTAAAAAATCAGCGGCCAATAGTCTTTCTGAAAGATACTGATAGTATATTAGTAAATTTAATAACCTATTTTCTAAACTTGTTTTATGTGTATAAGTCACAAATTAATGGAATTTGTTCTAGTCTTTTGTCTTTGGTGCCCTCTTGTGGATTTTTAATAAATTGCTCGTAACAACAACAGTTTTTAAAGAAGTTCCTTTTATCTTAAAATATTTGACTTTATAATCTTTATATTTTGTTCATCCTTTGACGTGCTTTTGGCTTTGGGAGAAAAGAGAGAAGTCATGGATAAGGTTGCTATTACCTTTTAATTTAATCCATGATATATCAGTATTGTGCACAGGGGATGTAAGATAATCTTGTGTTTGAAAGCTTTTAATACAATGCCAGGAACTTGTACCGTCTTGCATCAGGGAGCCTCTGAAGTCCTGCCCACACGCCTTCTCACCATTTCGGCTTGTTGTGCTGATGAACAAGTATTTTATGACTCTTGGAGATCCTGAAAGCTTTGATGTAACTTTAAAACATGCCCGTGAACATGCAAACAGCTAGGATCCGTGAAGGCAGACATTTCGGTTTGTTAAAGGCAGATACGTCAAAGGTGGCAGCTGTGGGAGCCCTCGTGCTGCTGCTCTTGCAGGGAAGTAGGAGGACCACCTACTTACAGCGGTGGGAAGCGAGCTCATTCTTTGCACAGATTTCCAGATACTGTTAAGTCTTAGCAATATTTCATGGGCGAATATCAACTTATGACTTTTTTTTCCAACCTGTCAGGCATTGAAGCGGTACTTAAGGGCAACAATTTGAAGGGGAATGTTTCTGATGTTTTCTCAGTAGTTCTTAGCTACAAAACGAGACCAGACTTAGCCAGTTGCTCCTGCTGTGGGCCCTTACACTTGTAACCCAGAAACAATGGACACTGCAGATGAGTGGATAACAGAAGCAATGAATAAGTGCTAGCCTTGCCACGTTTGGAAGTGGAATGTAAAGGGAATGCGTGCCCTGTCCGGTCTCATCAGGAGTTTCCCCTTGCCCTAGTGCAGAGTACCTTTACTTTAACAGTGCGCAGGACTCTTCCATGGTATGAGGCATGTGAGCAACTGCACAAGAGTTCCCTTTGATTTTTGCCTTTTCTAAGTCAAGAATGATTAAAATCTATTTGGTGACGCAGGTTAGCATGTAAGCACAAGCTCTGGTTTAGTTCTGCATGGGGAGAAAAGTGAAAGCTCCCTGCGGCAGGTTCCCCCAATTTTACGCTCGTTTCCTTGAAGCGGCACCGCACACGCCATATGGATTTCTTATTTGACTCTTTCACCGCAGATCAGTTCCNCCCATATTATTTAGCACAGTGCCACAAGATTATCATCAACACTGAAAGTATCTACATTTAAAAATAATCAGATATGTCCTGGCACGTGAAGTATTTCTGGAGCAGTGCATAAGTCAAACATGTCATAAATATTTGTTTTGGGGGGAACTGCTTGTGTTTGCTGCCCTGACTTGACATTTCTCTGCCCCAGGATGTCATTTGTATCAGCAGTTTCAGTAATGTAAACAGCATGCTAAAATTAATATTGGTATTTTGTTGTGATTCAGACAGTTTTCTTTTAAATTGTGTGTTTTGGAAGCTGATTTCTTAAAGTCATTTTATAATGTTATCATTTCTGAGTTTATAAAAGTGATTTCTTTTGTTAAGTATTTATAAAAGTTTCTGATTATTGCTAAGAGCTATCCTAATAGAGCAGAAAAGGAGTAAGAGAAAGAAAAGATGAGAAAAAGACATTATTTTCAAAGACAAATTAGCTCTAAGTTCTGTTTGTTCTAAAAACATAACGCAATTATAAATCTTTTTTTATAAACGTATTTAGAATGCAATGACAAAGTGGTATGTGTACTTGATACTTCCTATTGTATGTTTCTGTCGATTTGTAGAGTCAGCAAGTGTTTCCTGAGCTCCTGCTATTTTATGCAAGTCATTGGGGAGATTACTTCATGTAGATTTGTAGATAGATTACCAAATGTATTAACAAAATATAGATATGTCCTTTGAGAAATATAAATACTGCTTATATAAAAAATAAGATGGCAGTGATGATGGTATTTTAAAATATATCAGGTTTTTAAAAAATCAGCGGCCAATAGTCTTTCTGAAAGATACTGATAGTATATTAGTAAATTTAATAACCTATTTTCTAAACTTGTTTTATGTGTATAAGTCACAAATTAATGGAATTTGTTCTAGTCTTTTGTCTTTGGTGCCCTCTTGTGGATTTTTAATAAATTGCTCGTAACAACAACAGTTTTTAAAGAAGTTCCTTTTATCTTAAAATATTTGACTTTATAATCTTTATATTTTGTTCATCCTTTGACGTGCTTTTGGCTTTGGGAGAAAAGAGAGAAGTCATGGATAAGGTTGCTATTACCTTTTAATTTAATCCATGATATATCAGTATTGTGCACAGGGGATGTAAGATAATCTTGTGTTTGAAAGCTTTTAATACAATGCCAGGAACTTGTACCGTCTTGCATCAGGGAGCCTCTGAAGTCCTGCCCACACGCCTTCTCACCATTTCGGCTTGTTGTGCTGATGAACAAGTATTTTATGACTCTTGGAGATCCTGAAAGCTTTGATGTAACTTTAAAACATGCCCGTGAACATGCAAACAGCTAGGATCCGTGAAGGCAGACATTTCGGTTTGTTAAAGGCAGATACGTCAAAGGTGGCAGCTGTGGGAGCCCTCGTGCTGCTGCTCTTGCAGGGAAGTAGGAGGACCACCTACTTACAGCGGTGGGAAGCGAGCTCATTCTTTGCACAGATTTCCAGATACTGTTAAGTCTTAGCAATATTTCATGGGCGAATATCAACTTATGACTTTTTTTTCCAACCTGTCAGGCATTGAAGCGGTACTTAAGGGCAACAATTTGAAGGGGAATGTTTCTGATGTTTTCTCAGTAGTTCTTAGCTACAAAACGAGACCAGACTTAGCCAGTTGCTCCTGCTGTGGGCCCTTACACTTGTAACCCAGAAACAATGGACACTGCAGATGAGTGGATAACAGAAGCAATGAATAAGTGCTAGCCTTGCCACGTTTGGAAGTGGAATGTAAAGGGAATGCGTGCCCTGTCCGGTCTCATCAGGAGTTTCCCCTTGCCCTAGTGCAGAGTACCTTTACTTTAACAGTGCGCAGGACTCTTCCATGGTATGAGGCATGTGAGCAACTGCACAAGAGTTCCCTTTGATTTTTGCCTTTTCTAAGTCAAGAATGATTAAAATCTATTTGGTGACGCAGGTTAGCATGTAAGCACAAGCTCTGGTTTAGTTCTGCATGGGGAGAAAAGTGAAAGCTCCCTGCGGCAGGTTCCCCCAATTTTACGCTCGTTTCCTTGAAGCGGCACCGCACACGCCATATGGATTTCTTATTTGACTCTTTCACCGCAGATCAGTTCCTAGGTCTCAGTGCCTCTGTCACATGCCGAAGCAGGAAATCCCATCATACTTTTATTTTATTTTTTTTTTGCGTATATGTAACTGGCATTATCTGTTTCATTATCTGTATTCATCTATTTGAATTAGAATCTTTTACAGTTTTTTCTTTAAAGTCAGTTTGGCCTCTTTGGGTCCATAATATTGTAGTGAATTTTTTTTAATTGGAGTTTAGATGCTTTACACTGCTCTGTCAGTTTCTGCTGTACAACAGAGTAAATCAGCCATATGTTTACACATATGCCCTCTTTTTTGGATTTCCTTCCCATTTGGGTTACCACAAAGCACCAGATTGAGTTGCCTGTGCTATACAATAGGTTCTCATTAGTTATATTTTTTATACATAGTATTGAATATGTGTCAGTCCCAGTCTCCCAGTTCATCCCACCCTTTTGCCCCCTTGGTATCCATATGTTTGTTCTCTATGTCTGTGTCTCTGTTTCTGCTTTGCAAATTTTCTAGATTCCACATATATATGTTAATATATGATATTTTTCTTTTTCTGACATTATACTCTGTATAACAGTCTCAAGAGCCATCCACGTCTCTGCACATGACACAGTTTCATTCCTTTTTATGTCTGAGTAATACTCCACTGTGTACACGCACCACATCTTTTTATCCATTCCACTCTAGATGGACATTGAGGTCGCTTCCATGTCCTGGCTATTGTGAATATCACTGCAGTGAACATTGGGGTGTACGTATCTCTTTTTTTTTTTAATTATTTAGTGTCTTTTTGAATTACAGTTTTCTCTGAGTATATACTCAGCAGTGGGATTGCTGGGTCACATGCTAGTTATATTTTTAGTTTTCTAAGGAACCACCATCCATAGTGACTGTATCAATTTAGATTCCCACCAGCAGTGTAAGAGGATTCCCTTTTCTCCATACCCAAATCCAGCATTTATTGTTTGTAGATTTTTTGATGATGGCCATTCTGACTGGTATGAAGTGATAGCTCATTGTAGTTTTGATTTGCATTTCTCTAGTAATTAGTGATGTTGAGCATTTTTTCATGTTTGTTGGCCATCTGTATGTTGTCTTTGGAGAAATATCTATTTAGGTCTTCCGCCCGTTTCCTGATGGGGTTTTTTTTTTTTTTTTTTTTTTTTTTTTTTTTTTTCATCGAGCTGCATGAGCTCTTTGTATATTTTAGAGTTTAATTCTTTGTTGCTTCACTTGAAAATATTTTCTCCCATTCTGAGGGCTGTCTTTTTGTCTTGTATATGGTTTTCTTTGCTGTGAAAAAGCTTTTCTTTTAATTTGGTCCCATTTGTTTCTTTTTATTTTCATTACTCAAGGAGGTAGGTCAAAAAAGATCTTGCTGTGATTTATGTCAGAGAATATTTGCCTATGTTTTCCTCTAAGAGTTTTATGGTATCTGGCCTAACATTTAGGTCTTTAAACTATTTTGAGTTTATTTTTGTGTATGGTTTTAGGGTAGCTGTCCAGCTACCTAGGTAGGTAAGTAGGTTTTATGTGTAGCTGTCCAGTTTTCCCAGCACTGCTTATTCAAAACACTGTCTTTTCTTCATTGTGTATTCTTGTCTCCCTTGTCATTGATTAGGTGACCATAGGTGTGTGGCTTTATCTCTGGGCTTTCTATCATGTCCACTGATCTGTTTTTGTGCCAGTACCATACTGTCTTGATGATTGAAGCTTTGTATAATCTGAAGTCAGGGAACTTGATTTCTCCAACTTTGTCTTTCTTTCTCAGGAATGCTATGGCTGGTCAGGATCTTTAGTGTTTCCATACAAATTGTAGAATATTTTGTTCTATTTTACAATTTTTACACAGAATGTAAAAAATTCTGTGAAAAATGCCATAGATAATTTGATAGGGATTACATTGACTCTGTAGATTGCTTTGGGTAGTATAGTCATTTTCACAATGTTGATTCTTCTAGTCCAAGAACATGGTATATCTATCCATCCGTTTGTGTCTTCTTTAATTTCTTTTCATCATTTTCATTTTTTTTTCCTGAAAAATAATCCTCCTCATGCTATAGTAGTATACAAACTCAATGCGACCCCATGGACTGCAGCCCACCAGGCTCCTCGTCCTTCAGGATGAGGGATTCTTCAGGCAAGAAAACGGGAGTGGGTTGCTGTGCCCTCTTCTAGGGAATCTTCCTGATCCAGGGATTGAACCTACATCTCCTGCATTGCAGGCAGATTCTTTATGGCTGAGCCACTGGGGAAGTCCCGAATACACAACAGGAGTATCTAATTGAATCAGTGCCACTGGGATAAGCTCTGTAACGATAACATAATGTTATAGAATTGTATAGGTAATAAATAATTTAATATCATTTCAAGGAGAGAAATAATCTAATTAGAGCATTGCAAATTAAAAAGACACCCATTTATCTAAGAATAGTCTTATTCGTGTTAGAAATGACAAATGCTTTCTAAAATGTTTGTGTTAATATCCTTTAAATCAGTCAGATAGTAGCTGAATATTTAGAAAAATTTTTAAGGTGGAAGGTATTACATATGTAAAGACACCTAGCGCAGTGGCTCTGATTATTTCTCAGACCGTTATTGCATAAATCTGTCTCAGCAGTGGAGTAGGATTTCCTAATAATGTTTTCAAATATTTGTATTCCATGTGGATTTTATGATTCATAACCTGGATTATCGTCAGTACTCTGTTTTGCATTCCTGGCACATGATGACCGCTGATTGAAAATGCTATTGTATTCCTTACTGGAATTGGCGGCTCTCTACAGTGGGGACGCATCTGCTCTGCAGACCTTTTTCTATAAAGTATCAACATGTTTTCCTTCTGCTTTTCTCTTGTAAGAAATAGCAGGGTATGTATAAATGAAGTGTAACTTCGGAAAAACATTATAAATAGCTGTTTTATTATGAAAATGTTAAAAGAATCAAATGAAATTTTAATAGCCATCTAAAAGATCAGGAATAATTTGAGTTAATGATTTAGAAAAGTAAAAAGTGTTAACTGAAAAGTTTTCAACACCATCACCAAATTATTAGTATTTGAGTTTTCCAATTTCATAAAAAACAACTTCTCATTCCTTCTGTACTTTATTATTTACTGCTTGGATGCCACCCTCTCATTAGTGACTTGATTGCTCAGTTTTTTTTCTTTTACTGTCAGTTTGTAAATTGGTTTAGCATCCTTTAGCAAAGTGACTATGTAAGTGCAAGTAATACACAGTAAAAGCTATCCCTTCCAAACTTGATTCAGTGTTTTTATAATTTTATAGGTTATCTAAACCAGTTATGTGAATCCAGAGATGCAAGCTTCACATAGATTAAATTCTGATGCAGAATATAGAAAGATTTCAAAGTATTATTTCACATCAACCAGATGTTATGTTTCTTATTAAATTTAATGGTCACAATACTGAATCTTACAAGAATGAGAGATAAATGACTCACACATATAAAAATAGATTTAGCTTCGTATTTTGGGAATTAACTGGTTGCAACCACAGTAAAATAAGATATTAAACTAGCAGTAGATTTTTTTAAAAGGAGTGGTAGAAAATCAACCTTTTTCTTCCCTCCTTAGTGGAATCTACTGAAAAGAGTAAATCTCAACCTTTTTTGTTAACTTTTTTACCAAAGTGCAAATTAGCTTGGGCTTCCCCGGTGGCACTAGTGGTAAAGAACCTGTCTGCAATGCAGGAGACATAAGAGACAGGGATTTGATCCCTGGGTCAGGAATATCCCCTGGAGGAGGGCATGGCAACCCACTTCAGTATTCTTGCCTGGAAAACGCTATGGACAGAGGAGCCTGGCAGGCTACAGTCCTTGGGGTCGCAAAGAGTCGGACATGGCTGAAGTGACTTAGCACACTTAGCAAAATGAAACATGCTATAGCTAACCTATGATAGAAATTAACCTAGAGTCGAGAAATGTTGTAAATAAATTAAAAACCTTATAAAATTGGAAGTTAGCCATTGGGCTTCAGAATCAAACAACCTGGTTAGGATCCTTGCTTCTCCACTTATTGGTTATATGATCCTGGACAAATTATTAAACCATTTGAACTTCAGTTTCATCGTTTACACAATGGGGACAGCAGTGTCTCACAGTATTAATAAGAGGATTAACTAGGAGTGACCCACAAAAAGTCCTTAGTATAGTGCTTTTAACTCATTGATGATACCTATTCAATAAATAATCGACTGAATAATTCTAATTCACAGTATTTTTCCTCCCAGTTTCTTTATAGCCATTCTGTGTTTTAAATAACTAGTTGATTTAAATAAAGTTCTGTGGTAGAACCTAGTTTATAACATTCTGTGCTTTAGCACTACCTCGTAAATAGGGCTTTAATATTAATATAATGGATTTTGTAATGAGAACAAGACTTTGTAATGGATACCAGATATATAATTGTGAACAAGATCTGATTACTTCCCTTATAGATTTTATAGTCTAATAGATTTGGACAAGTCAGATACACCTACAACTACAGTATTGTGTAGTAAGTATATGATCAGCATAGGTAAGCACAAAAGCTGATATAGCAAAGCAAAAATATGGCACCTATTTCAGACTTGGGGTATCTAAACTGAGAATGGGTGTCTAAGTGTAGTTCTATTGTAAAAAGAAGTTTTAATATTAAGCATGCTTTTATGTACATATATTAAATATTGTGTGTATATGTGTGTGTGTGTGTGTATGGTGCAGTCCATGGGGTCACAAAGAATCAGACATGACTGGGCAACTGAACAACAACAGCATTAAATATTATAGTCTAATTGTCCTTTAAGAACTTAATTTAAAGGCAGTATCCTCTATGAGGCTTTCTTCATTTGATAAGAGGTAGAGTAAAAGGCCCTGCTTTTTTTCTTCCTGTTATTTTGCCAACACAGCATTTAACGAATTGCCTTGTAATTTATTTTTCACGTTAGGCAATTTCTCTTAGACCTCAAACTTCTTAAAAAAATAAAAATGGAGCAAAACTGTTTCTTATTCTTTGTATCTCCAATGCCTAGTCCACTCCTTGACATATTATGAATTTACAATAAATGCATGTTGAATGACTAAGTAAGTAATCATATTAATCACTTCATTTATTAAATAAATTTGTATGAAGTCCCTACTGTATACCAGGTGTTCTAAGCATTGGGAGTTCATCTGTGAAAAAGAAGGCTTCTTTGCCTTCATCAAACTTAGATTCTAATGGTAGAAAAGCCAGGGACAGGCGATGAAAAATATAGAAGGATAAAAGATTGATGAGGACTTTGATTTTGGACTGGTGGTCAGAAAATGCCTCACTAAAGAGGTAACATCTAGCATCTAAACAGAGACCTGAGTTAAGAAGAAAATAAAACTGCCTTAAAGAAGAGCATTCCAGGTTAAGAGATGAGCCAGTTTAAAAGGCTGAAGAGGAACATGCTTCGAATGCTCAAGAAACAGCATAGGAGGCCAGGCTAGCTGGAACTTGGTGAGTGAGAAGGAATGTGATAGGAGATGGAATTGGCAGATGTTACTGGGCCAGATCACATTTGGCCACGATAAAGATTTTGGGCGTTTTGGTAACTGTGACGGAGGCTGAATGCGGGGTTGGTGAGTCAGAGAGCGACGTGATGTGATTTGTGTTTTGAAAGGATCAATCTGCCTGCTGCGTGGGAGACTAACGGGAACAGAGAGGGCAAAAAGTGGAAACTGCTAGGAGGCTGTTGTAATAATCCAAGAGACGACAGTGGCTTTGACTAGGATGGAACAAGTGATTTGTATGGGACCCTTTCAGCATAAGATCTGGTGACGTAAGCTGTGAAAAGTGTAACCTCGCACCTCTACGTTAAACATTCAAGTAGATCAAAATTTTTAAATGTAAATAAGGTACATGTACTTGGTGGAATACTGGATTAAGAAATGAAGGAACTAGTTTCTTAGTCCCAGTTCTACTTTTAAATAGGTGTGTGACCTTGGGGAAGTCCCTTACTTTCTATGGGCCTTCGGTTTTTTATGTATAAAATAAGGGTTTGAATTATTAAACTTCATGATTTTACAGTGCTGTGAAAAAGTAAATATACAATGAATACTTACACTTCATGAGGTATTGAATGGAGTACTTTGGTAGATTCAGAGATAGTTTTATAAGGCTTTCTTGTCCATCAGTTCAGTTCAGCCGCTCAGTCGTGTCCAACTCTTTGCAACCCCATGAATCGCAGCACGCCAGGCCTCCCTGTCCATCACCAACCCCCGGGGTTCACTCAGACTCATGCCCATCGAATCAGTGATGCCATCCAGCCATCTCATCCTCTGTCGTCCCCTTCTCCTCCTGCCCCCAATCCTTCCCAGCATCAGAGTCTTTTCCAATGACTCAACGCTTCGCATGAGGTGGCCAAAGTACTGGAGTTTCAGCTTTAGCATCATTCCCTCCAAAGAAATCCCAGGGCTGATCTCCTTCAGAATGGACTGGTTGGATCTCCTTGCAGTCCAAGGGACTCTCAAGAGTCTTCTCCAGCACCACAGTTCAAAAGCATCAATTCTTCGGTGCTCAGCCTTCTTCACAGTCCAACTCTCACATCCATACATGACCACAGGAAAACCTTGACTGTGTCCATAGGTATTATATTTATAGAAGATTTTATGGAACAATTACAGAATGAGATCATAAATTTAAATGCAGAAGTGCAACTTGTAAGGCAGGTTATAAATTCTCAAAGTTTGAAAAAGGGAATAATAAAGACTGAATTAGCTATGAAGGTAATAAGATTTAATTAAAATGAATTAACAAGGAAAGATCATCCTGGGTAGTGAAGAAGACATGAACAAAGATGAAGCCTTAATGAGCATATCATGATATGGTTTATGGCTGCTAGAGACTCATTGAGGTCAGCTGATTCTATTGCATGATACATGAACAATGGGAAAATAGGTTGACTATATAAAACAAAATAACAAGGGCATTAAAATCTAGGCAGCTTTGTTTAGCTTTCAGTGCAGGGAAGAACTGGGAGCCGTTATAGATTCTTTAACAGAAGAATATAATACAAGTAGTTTTCAAGAAAGATTGGTGTAGTATGTATACTTTAGAGAAGGTGAAACTACCTTATTCCTAGTAGCATGGAAGCATTTGGCATACCTTTTCTCATTTAATCATCATAATACCAATGAAAGCAACCCAAGTTCAGCGAGTTTAAATAGCTTTATTAAAAGATCTTAAGAGAGCTTCCCCAGTGGTTCAGTAGGTGAAGAATCCACCTGTGATACAGAAGACCCACGTTCAGTCCCTGAGTCGGGAATATCCTCCAGAGAAGGAAAAGGTGGTTCACCCCAGTATTCTTGCTTGGGAAATCCCATGGACAGAGGAGCCTTGCTGGCTACAGTCCATGGGGTCACAAGAGTCGGACACATCTTAGTGACCAAATCACCAAGCAAAGGTCTTAAGTCTAGTAAGTGATTTGAACTAGGATTTGAACTAACATCTCTCTGATTCTAGAACATCGGGGTGCTCTTCCTTCAGTTATCCAGACATGCTGCTGGTGCTGCTGAGTTGCTTCAGTTGTGTCCGACTCTGTGCGACCCTATAGACGGTAGGTAGCCCACCAGGCTCCCCCGTCTCTGGGATTCTCCAGGCAAGAACACTGGAGTGGGTTGCCATTTCCTTCTCCAATGCATGAAAGTGAGAAATGAAGGTGAAGTCGCTCAGTTGTGTCTGACTCTTAGCGACCCCATGGACTGCAGCCCACCAGGCTCCTCCACCCATGGGATTTTCATGAGTTGAAGAATATACTTAGGAGCAGTGGGAATGGAAAAGGAGAGACAGAACCAAAAAATTTTTTGAAGAAGAGCTTGTTGACTGTTGGTATATAGGGAATGAAAAAGAGTAAACCCATGAAGACATTGAAATTTTACTCAGATAGCTAATGAAGACACAGAATGGGAAAGACTAGAGATCTCTTCAAGAAAATTAGAGCTACCAAGGGAACATTTCATGCAAAGATGGGCTTGATAAAGGACAGAAATGNGAACTCTGGGAAATGGTGATGGACAGGGAGGCCTGGCGTGCTGCAATTCATGGGGTCGCAAAGAGTCAGACACGACTGAGCGACTGAACTGAACTGAACTGTGCTTTGCAGTGATTGTTTCTGGGGCTGGAGGCAGACTAGAAGGGCCATGGAGATGGATGAAATGATCTCATTTGAGATTGTTGAGTTTCAAACATGATTAAACTTGTAAGCAGTAAATAAAGTCAGGAAGATTTTCAGAATTTGGGAATCCTCAACACATAGGATAGTTGAAGGCATAAGAATGAGCCTTCTCTAAAGGAAGAGAAGCTCATGAAAGACAAGCAAAGGACTTGAGAGAGAATGCTGAGTTTATACTCTAGGTTTAGGAAGAGGAGGGCTGTCAAACCGCTGAGAACAACATGGACGTTCCTGTTCTCCAGTATTTGCATTTTAACTTTCTGTCAGAACTTAGGTTTTGTTTGTTTGTTTCTACTTAAAGTGAAGTAGATATAAATGAATCTCAGTGCATGATCAAGTTTTTCTAAATAGCACATTGCTTGGTTTCTCAAATAGAATTTGTTAGTTTAGTTGTGGCTCTATTCCAGTTTATCTTTTGGTGAACGTTCTAAACAGCATTTTTTGGGTCATACTTATGTCAGTGACTTGATTCTTCTGTGAATTTCATTTAAAAGCCAATGGCTGGGATATGACAACAAAAATATATGCAACAAAAGAAAAAGATATATTGGACTTCATCAAAATGAAGGCATTTGTGTGTCACAGAAACTATCAAAAGAGTAAAAAGACAGCCTGTAGAATGGAGAACAGTAATTGCATATCATACATCTGATAAGGGATGAATATCCAGAACCTAAAAAGAACTTATTTGGCTTGACAATAAAAACAGCGTATAACACTAAATGAGCAAAGGACTTGAATAGAGATTTCTCCAAAGAAGATATACAGATAGCCAATAAGCACATGAAAAGATGCTAAACATCACTAGTTTTTAGGAAAATGTAAATCAAACCACAATGAGATACCACATATCCATCAGGATGTCTGTTAGCAAAAGGCGGGGGATAGTGGGGGGGGGGACAAGTGTTGATGAGAATGTGCAGAAGTTGCAACCCTGTATACTCTTTGGAGTATAAAATGGTGCAGCTAGTGCAGATAGCATATAATTTGCACTTCCAAGTGCTCTCAAAAGAATTGAGAGCAGGGACTCAAATACAGATCCCCCTTAATGTTTGACAAGGTTACGTCTTAAGTAACTCGCTAGTTGAAACTATAATGTCAAAAATGCATTTAATATACCTAACCTAGCCACCTCATGCGAAGAGTTGAGTCATTGGAAAAGACTCTGATGCTGGGAGGGATTGGGGGCAGAAGGAGAAGGGGACTACAGAGGATGAGATGGCTGGATGGCATCACCGACTCAATGGACGTGAGTCTGAGTGAACTCCGGGAGTTGGTGATGGACAGGGAGGCCTGGCGTGCTGCAATTCATGGGGTCGCAAAGAGTCGGACACGACTGAGCGACTGAACTGAACTGAACTGAACTGAACCTACCAAAAAGCCTAGCTTAGTCTAGCCTACCTTAAATGTGCTCAGAGCACTTAGACTAGCCTGCAATTTGGCAAAATCATCTAACACAAAGCCTATTTTATAATAAAGTATGGAATCCCACGCAATTTGTTGAATACTGTGCTGAACCACAGCATTCTGTGAAACACAGAATGGTTTTATAGGTACAGAATGGTTGTAAATGTACAGGTTCTTTACATCCTCGATCATGTGGCTGGCTGCTGCTGTCACAGAGCTTCATGAGAGTAGCTCCTACCAAATGTTGCTAAGGCTGGGAAAAGTTCACAATTCAAAGTACTGTTTCTACTGAATGTGTTTCTCTTTTGTACTGTTGTAGCATTGAAAAATCCTAAGTTGAACCATTAGAAGCCAAGGACCGTGTATCTATAGATACTTATATACCAGTGTTCAGAGCATTATTCAGAATAACCAAATGGTGTAAACACCTTAATGTCCATTAATAAGTGAATGGATAAACAGAAGGTGGTGGTGGTGGTGGTGGTGGTTGGGTGTGCGTATTTGCACACACATGGTGAAATACCATTCAGTCTTAAAAAGGAATGAAATTCTGACATCTGGGACAATTTGGATGAACTTTGAAAACATTTTGCTAAATGAAATAAGCCAGACACAGAAGACATGATTCTGCCTATATGAGGTGCCTAGAATAGGTGAATTCATTGTGACAGAAAATTGAACAGAGATTTCATACTTTCTACCAGAAAGTAGAATAGGATTGGGAGAAGGGAGGAATGAGGAGTTAGTTTTTAATGGGTACAGAATTTCTGTTTTTACATAATGAAACATTTTTGGAATAGGGTGTTGATGATTGGATGACACTGTAAGTGTTCCTAATGCCATAGAATTGTGCCCTGAAAAATGATTAAGATGGTAGATTTTATGTTATGTATATTTATAATAATTTTTTAAAAGCTAATGGCTTTTGTACAAAGTTATAAACATTATTAAGGCTGTTATAATAGTGCCAACACATTCTATCTTTAATGTGCTCTCTTTTATTTATTTTGTTATATATTCTTTGTTGATTATCTACCTTACCTATCTTCAGTTCATTTCAATACAGTTGAGTCACTCAGTTGTGTCCGACTCTTTGCAACCCCATGAATCGCAGCATGCCAGGCCTCCCTGTCCATCACCAACTCCCGGAGTTCACTCAAACTCACGTCCATCGAGTTGGTGATACCATCCAGCAATCTCATCCTCTGTCATCCCCTTCTGGTCCTGCCCCCAATCCTTCCCAGCATCAGAGTCTTTTCCAATGAGTCAGCTCTTCACGTGAGGTGGCCAAAGTTTTGGTATTTCAGCTTTAGCATCATCCCTTCCAAAGAACACTCAGGGCTGATCTCCTTTAGAATGGACTGGTTGGATCTCCTTGCAGTCGAAGGGACTCTCAAGAGTCTTCTCCAACACCACAGTTCAAAAGCATCAATTCTTAGGCGCTGAGCTTTCTTCACAGTCCAACTCTCACATCCATACATGACCAGTGGAAAAACAATAGCCTTGACTAGATGGACCTTTGTTGGCAAAGTAATGTCTCTGCCTTTCAATGTGCCTTCTAGGTTGGTCATAACTTTCCTTCCAAGGAGTAAGCGTTTTTTTATTTCATGGCTGCAGTCACCATCTCCACTGATTCTTTAAGAACAACTGGCCACTTTCAGTTTCATCAAACAATTTCTATTGCTTGAGTTTTAATTACCTAAAGCTTTACTTTTCATTCTTTAGGTTATTTTGGATAGTTGGCGCTTAGGATAACACTGTATGTATGTCCTTACATGAAAATTAGTAGTAATAGAATTTTTTTACTATTAAAAATATGATAATGCTCATTTCTAAGATATCCATTTGTGTTAGAAAAGCCTGCCTTCATTGCTGTGTTCTGCCTGCAGGACGAGGATGAGCTGGACTCCCACACCATGGTGAAGACGAGCTCGGAAAGCGTGGGAACCATGCGGGCCACGAGCACGATGAGCGAAGGGGCCCAGACCATGATCGAACACAGCAGCACTATGTTAGAGTCTGACTTGGGGACCATGGTCATAAACAGCGAGGACGAGGAAGAAGAAGATGGAACTATGAAAAGTATGTGGCTTTCCCCCCCCACTGAATGTTAATCTTTTGTTTTGAGAATATGCTTCTATAGAAACCAGAGTAGTTCTGTGTTACTTGTTACAGCCCGTTATGGAAAATTTTGTTTCTTGACTTTATTTAACAGTCTAGAAAGAAATGAAAGAATTGAACCTACAGAACAGAGAGAGACTCACAGATTTAGCAGATGAACTTATGGTTGCCAGAGGCGAAGGGATAGCTAGGGAGTTTGGGAAGGTCATGTACACACTGCTACACTCAAAATGGATAACCAGCAAGGACCTGCTGTATAGCACGGGGAACTCTGCTCAGAGTTGTGTGGCAGCCTGCGTGAGAGGAGCATTTGGAGGAGAACAGATCCGTGTAAATGTATGGCCGAGGCCCTTTGCTGTCCACCTGAAACCGCCACAACATTGTTAATTTGCTATACCCTCAATACAAAATGAAACGCTTGAAGTTTGGGGGGGGGAAGAAACAGTGAAAGGTGTATGGCACAAGTAAGTTTTCAGAATTTCTTTCAGTACGGCAGAAAGCCGCTCCTCTTTAACTGAGGGTTTATGGGACTTTTTCTGTTGAAGGACACTAATCCAAAATTTAATTTGTAAAGTATTTTTGAGATAGAACGATAGAGATAAAAAAAATTCCTCACATTTGCTTTTCCAATTAAAAAAGTAAATGTAAAATTCCGTCCCAAACAATACAATATAATATTATTTCATGTTGTCCAAATTATCAGTGAAGCTATAGTAACACAGGGGAACAGCTGAGGGAAGACATAAGGGCTAAGGTGGGAAAAGAAGAAACACTAGAAAGACGAATCAAGGGACAAAGATACTCACGCAGAACATTCAGCTTGCTGCATACTTCCTGCTGCTCGTCACTGGAGAAGCACAGTGCCGGGGCGCTGCAGGGCTGAAAGGACGGTTAAAGCATTCTTTCTGATCTCCTTTGCTTACAGAGTGATGAAGACAGAGATACTTTCACAGGCTAGCATTTCTTTTTGTATAAACATGGCTCTTTAAGATTGCAGTTAACAGTGCAGGATGTTATGATTTCTTAGTCACAGACAAAAGCAGATTAATTACCTCTTGATGCCACTGACCTATTTCTTCCCCCACTACCCTAGTCATATGTGGTCAGTGTCAGAGTCTATGCACAGGCTGTTTTTCACTACATAGGACTTCTTCCGAAGGGCACAAAAGCAGCAATATATGACTTCTTGCACTGTAGAGCCTATAAAGTTATACTCAAGTGATTTGCTGATGGTGTAAAATGGATATAGGTAGGAATTTCCTCTCCAACATTTTTGTTTCTTTTTGCCTACTTTCTTTTTGCTGCTTCTCTCCCGCCCCATCCCCCCCAACACACACACCCCATGAGGAGGCTGTTTGATAAGCTCATAGCCTTGAGTCAGAGTCATTTGGCTCACTGCCGTTGCTTTCTTCACATTCCTTAGTAAACATACCCCTTATGGTTGTATACTTTGAAATGGAGGGTTGTGAAGCACAGGATGAAAACACGTTGCCAGATATTGATAGTTAATCCTGGGTGGGAAGGGGTGTGATTTTTTTTTTTTTTTTTTTTAATCTTCCATGCTGATGGGTTTCCTGAGCCTTTGCCCTGGAAAGCAGTCTAACACTTGCATTCCTAGCTGAGCATATTACTAGAACAGGGCTTCTGCATGCTTAACATGCCAGCAGACTACACTGGATGGTCTCGTGGCCTCCAGAACCAGCTTATGTTAGGATACAAGTCATATGCCCTGTAGATTGAAAAGACAGATAAGGTCATTTACAGCACGCTTCCCATCAGCAGGTACCGTCAGTTTTCTACAGCTGATAAAATTCTTCCAAGTCAGGTTTTCTGATTCTTAACAGACCAGTAAGATCATCGAATGCTTCGTTCTATCTTCAGAGAGCTACCGAGCTCCTTATGATACTACATAAACAACTTTTCCCATGTAGTCCATATAGTTGAACATCATCATTTAAACAGTAGTTAAAAAATGAGTATATATGGACTCGAATTCACATTAGATTATTCTGTTTCCAGGAAGAGATATGTTGTAATGATTTATCAGACCTCATGCTTTAAAATAACAGATTTCCACATGTTTTGTGTAATGACTTTTAGCTTTGACAACCAGAGTAAACATTCAGATTATGTCATAATTTTATATCCTAAGCATGATTTTTTTTGGTCACAGAAGTTTTATTAAAAGCTCATTTTTAAATGGAGCAGATAGTGGTTTATGTAGTTGCTTTATATGCTTGAGCAAGTTTTAAATCTCACGAGCCAAGTTTCCTTGTATTTTAAGTTTCCACAATTTAGACATCATTCTGTAATATGAGATTTCCATGTACCCAAAAGTTGAACCAAATGATGTTAGTGTAACCCCTGGTTTTGTCATACTGTAATATAGCAATAATATAGAATATAAAGAAGTTACTGAGGCAGAACTTACTTTCCATGAAACTACATAATTAGTTTTAGTTTTGTCTTTCCTCATGATGTTAATCTTTTTTAAAATGTCTTAGATTAGTTGGTATGAGCTCTTAGGTTATGTTAAAAGTTAATGAAAGCCCTACTTGGTAATGTGTCTTTAGCATTTTTGTTCCCTAAAAAGATTATATATATATCTATATATTCCCTAAAATATGAAAGCATTATGTAGTTTTCAGTTTTCTAAAATATCTACAATGTTATATGCTGAAAATTCTGGTTTCCATCACCTTTACCATTGGAGCTTCAAAAGAGTTGCCCAGTTTAATATTCTTGACAGTTTAAATTATGTCTGCATACTTTTTTATACCTGTATCCATGAAGCTAGTAATTATAGGCCTGTTTTCCTTACTTCTTAAAAGTGTGATGACTTAACTCTAGGAAGCAAAGTTGTTACAAGATCTTTTGAGGGAAATGGAGAAAATGGCAGAAAATATTTAACATTTATTATTTTTTTAAACGGGCATAGACCTGGAGAGCACGTCCAGAGAACTCTCGTGCTTGCTTCCAGCAGTGCCAGCGTTACTCTTACCGTCCCCCCACCCCACCCCCCGCCTCTTCCCATTCCCGCTTCCCTGGGCTCTCCTTATTCACGGGATGTCGCGGCTTCAGCTCGGTAACCCAGGTCTTTCAGAATCTGGCATCAGCCAATATTTGCCAATAGATTTCTACTGCCTTACATATTATCTTTTATCCAGACTAGTCTATGCCAGTTGGAATTACGAGGTTGACAGTAAGTGTAAGCAGGTTGGTTGTCATTAAGGAAATCAACATTCAGGATTTCTTTTTTTATCCGGAGGAAATAGATTAGGATCAGGTCAGGAATCCGTTGTCATTAAATTGATAAACTAGTAGAGGTTATTTCTTTGTGGGTAACTCTGGAAGAGCAAAACTCTTGCAGCAAAGAAAGAGTGGGGGCCCTTTAGCTTGTTCAGATCTGCTGTGTTCCTACAGTAGAACTTTCTGGCCTCCCAGAGCTGGGGCTGGATTGGCATAGAATAAATTAAATGGCAAGGTGATGTAACAATCAGGGAACACTCAGCTGATTCGATACCTCCTGACTGGGAGTATGATCAGTAATGTGTTGAGATAACTTGCAGGTGAGAGAATTGTATTCCACTGTTTGTGAAGTTTGATGTCTTTTTTTTTTGAGGAAATGAGGGAAGTGCCATGTAAGCAAGATGAAGTTAATTTTTATTGTATTTTATTCATTTTTTATTTTCAGAAAAGAGAGTAGAAGGTAAATTTCTCAGGCTATAGCTGGCAACCCACTCCAGTACTCTTGCCTGGAAAATTCCATAGGTGGAGGAGCCTGACGGGCTACATACAGTCCATGGAGTTGCAAAGAGTCGGATGTGACTGAGCGACTTCACTTTCACAGCTATCATTAATTGCAGGTCTAGTATGGGCTGAACATTGTGCTTGGAACTTTACATACGTTGTCTCATTAACTTCTCACAAGGACTTTGTAAATAACGTTGTCACTGTCATTTGCCACTAAGGAAACTGAGACTTGAGAACATGAAGTGACTTGTCCAAGATTTCATAGCAGATGAGTGGTAGACCCAATACATAGACCCAGGTTTGACCCCCAGATCACATCATTGCTGTGGGCCAGTGAACCTGACATCCCCTTGGGCAGGCTGTCTAGAATATTTGTGAGTCCTTTAGGAAAGGAGACCTGAATTGTTATAAGTCAGCATAGGTTAGTGGGAACAAATCATATCAGAATAATTTGATTTCCTTTTTTGACAACATTGCTAAACCTCTAAATTAGAGAAACTGCTAGATTTGGATATTGTGTTTTATCATTTGAGGAAAGTATTTTACTGGTTTTGATGATACCCTTGTAGACACGATGTGATGATGCTTTTATTATGAGGGTTGAGCAGTTATACACATAGAGGCTTGTGTCAGTGTTTTTTGGAGGATAGAAACTACGCATTTTAAACACAAAAGGATTTAAGTCAGAGTTTTGGATATTAACAAAATCAGCAGAGAGGTTGGAAGAGAGGGCTGTGTAGGCTGGGCCTCCAAGACTGACTCGCACACCCCACAAAAGTGACCGTTATGGCACCACCACTGTTACTACGGTCAGGAAGCGAGTGAATTCAGAAGCTGCCTTTGGCACTGCTGAATTCACTAATGCAGACTGAGATCAAATCCCTGTTGCTATTCAGGAATTAGAGAACCACCACTGAGACCGCAGCCACCTTTTTAGCACCTGTGAGGCTGACGACTGGAGCTGGAATGCTACTGTAAAAAATCCCCACGTCTGCATAGCTGTGCTGCTGGAAGGAAATGGCTGCGATAGCAGGCCCCTGTTCTCTGCCTCGTTTCTTGCTTTCCCAGTCGTGAGAGAGTACACTTCCCCAGAACCCTAGGTGCAGGGTGTTACAGGAAATGTAGTATTCAGCTTTCCAGCCTGTACGATAAGAAGGCTCTCCAGAGGCAATGGCAGTCATTGCTTAGTTCCGGCCAACTGTTGGGCTTCCCTGGTAGCTTAGACAGTGAAGAATTTGCCTGCAGTGCTGGAGACCTGAGTTCGATTCCTCAGTTGGGGAGATCCCCTGGAGGAGGGAATGGCAATCCAACCCAGTATTCTTGTCTGGAGAATCCCCATGGACAGAGGAGCCTGGCAGGCTACAGCTCATGGGGTCGCAAAGAGTTGGACATGACTGAGCAAACTAAGAATTTTTCTTTCACTGTGTTTAATAATAAAATGCTGTCAAGGAGAAGATTTCCCATTGTGTGGTATAGGGTCTAGGCCTGAGCCCTCAGCTCAGCTTTTTTCTTTTTTTATAGAAATTGGGGTGAAGCTATGGAATGAAAGCCCATAGAACTGCAAGTGGAGGAAAAGAAAAGTACATTCTAAGGCAGAAACAGGAGCTCAAGAGATCTCCTCAGGCTGGAGCAGAGGCTTGATTTACAAGATAAACCCTGCTCCTGGGTCCACGTGACTCACCTCACAAGTGTGCATCTTAGCATTAGCCCCTTGGAGATGCTGGTTCTGCAGACCAGAAGAGGACCCACACATCTCTAACATAACTTAACATCCCAAAACTTTTCAGATACTTCTGAGGTGCAGCTAGGACTGACGGCTTACCTTTTAGGACAGAAGTAAGCAGCCTCACTGTACCCTCAGTGCCTGGAACTTACCTGTTGCATCTAGGAAGGATGGAGATGCAGTCGCACACGTTCACCAGGCAGTGAGCCGAATGGTGAAGTACATGGAGATCATGTTGTAATAAGAATGGGTAGAGGAATAACCTCTGTCTGAATCCTTTGATTTTATTTTTTTTGTTTATATTCAGTTATCATAGCTATTCATCAATTATTAAATGTTGATTAAGTGATTTTAATTGAATATATATATATTTTAGATTTCTTCTTTGTATATGCCTATAATACATGGTGATTTTCAAAATAGATCAGTTTATTGTTTCATTTTAGAAAACATATGTATGTAGTTTCACTTAAATAGTAAGAGAAGGCAAATTAGGTTCTGCTTTAGGTTTTTAGGATTTATCCTAGAAATAGATGTTAGATAGATTTAGAAGGCATTCAGGAGAGATACCAAGAAAAGAAGCACCATTAGGTGTTCCTACTCTCTAGTTCGTTGGATGCCTCTGGACACAATTGTAAGCATGGGACCATTTGCTCTGAATAACTTCCACGTCCTGTACTGTGCTTAGTAATAATCTCTTTCAGCTCTGATTCAGATCCCTTCCCTTCTTCCTCCCCAAACCTATTTCAGCAAAGTATCTGATATGCAGGTGTAAAAATCCATAATGATGTTTTATGTTCTTGAAATATTTGCATCCCCCCCCCATTTCCCAAAAACATTTTTGATCCAAAGCAGTAAATAACTAAGGATGGAATTTCAGGTGCCAAAAAGCAGTCAATCAGAATAGGGAAGTGTGTCGGTGGATCACTTTCCCACCTCTCCAGAGATCTTACCATTCTTCTATGAAAAAATTCTATATGCCTCTTTAAGATTACTCTTGCCAGTGACATAGCAATAAAGGTGACCATAGTAGACTGCAGGTCCCGCCTTCAGCTGGGTGCAGATACCCTGCATATCATGGGGCAGTTAGGAACTCACTTTCCTCTGCAGAGGTACTAGGTGTTCAGCCAAGATGGGGCCACAGTGGTTTGGAGTTACCTGTGGATACTGCATATGGTCTGTCCTGTGTGGTTTTGCTCTGTGGGATGTTTTATGACATGTGATTAGTGTAGGTATTTTGACCATAGGATGCCTCTTTTATCAGCACAGAGCACAGGCAAACATGTAAATATTAATCTTTTGCAAATGACAACCAGTCTTTCTTATAAAGGCCTCTGGAGAAAGGGCTTCCATAGACACACAGTGGTTGTTCCAGTGCTCACTACTCACACAGGAAATCATTCCTTCCATTTAACTAAAATCCTGGGCCTTGATTTGTCTATTTCCTTTTATTTTGCCCTCATTGGAGATGGAAAACAGCTGGTCACCATTTTCTGTGCAAGACCCCTTCATGTATACCTGGATACTTACTAAATTGTATCCTCAGACTTTTTCTGGCTGTACATTTCATTCTCTGGTGGCTCAGATGGTAAAGTAAAGCGTCTACCTACAATGCGGTAGACCTGGGTTCGATCCCTGGGTTGGGAAGATCCCCTGGAGAAGGAAATGGCAATCCACTCCAGGACTATTGCCTGGAAAATCCCATGGACAGAGGAGCCTGGTAGGCTACAGTCCATGGGGTCGCAAAGAGTCGGACGTGACTGAGCGATTTCACTTTCTTTCACTTTTCTTTCAACCTTTGTGCAGGTATTATTTACGAAGCTCTTAATCTTTTTCTGAATAGCCTCTAGATCATCTCCATGTTGACTGTATCCTCCTTTGTCTCATAGTAGAGTCTAATGTTAAAAAAAAGCTGATGTTAGCAGCTTCTGGACTAACATCCTGGTTTACATATATATATATATAGGTATGTATACACACACACACTGACTCGTCTCAGTCATGTCCGACTCTTTGTGACCCCATGGACCATAGTCCGCCAGGCTCCCCTGTCCATGGGGAGATTCTCCAGGCAAAAATACTGGAGTGGGTTACCATGTGCTACTCCAGGGGATCTTCCCAGCCCAGAGATCAAACCCGCATCTCTTAACATCTCCTGCACTGCTAAGTGGGTTTTTTTCTGTTAGTGCCACCTGGAAAGCCCCTTCTATATATACCCTATTCACTGTACTCTTGGCAACAAATTAAAGGACAGATTTTCTGGATCATTAATCAGGTGGAACACCCACATCTTAAAATATTTTTAGAAAATTAGATAATATTCAAAAACCATTTGATAGTGAAATATATTATGCTAAGTGAAGTGAAGTGTTAGTCACTCAGTCATGTCCAACTCTTTGCAACTCTGTGGACTATAGCCTGCCAGGCTTCTCTACCCATGGGATTTCCCAGGCAGTAATACTTGAGTGGGTTACCATTTCCTACTCCAGATGTCATGCTAAAGTGATGATTATTTCATTTCTACATTTGACTGTCTTTGTCATACTCATGTTAAGAAATTAAAAATTAAACAGATTATATTGTTGTTAGATTATTCTAAAAACTCCATTGTATATTCAAATTTTCATGACAATTTTTCACCTCTTTAGAAGTCATGTGTAAATTAGAATAGTTAGTGAATAATTGTGAGTAGACTGGCATATTTTGTTAAAGGTATGATATACCATACAATTTACTTTCCTTGTGTATGTTTAGGGAATGTCTGAAGGAGAGGAAATAATTTTTTTCTTTAAAATTTCACATACACAAAAGAATTGAGTGGTGATTATTTTATTCCTTATTGCTAATGGGATTTTAGTTCCATAGCAACTAGTTGAAGAAATTGGGGCCAAAATTGAAGGATGAAGTAATTTTGACCATTAAATTTATTATTAAAATGAAAAATATATTTTTATAAGATAGGGTCAGAATTCATCTATAACTGGAGGATTAGTTGATGTCAATTTTATGTGATTATTTTCTGTGTATTTAAAAGAAAGTATTCACCATAGCAACCACAATCACATATGACAGTGGTTACTGTCTTGAGATTTCCTACTTCACTCTCCTGTTGGAGGGCCTCCTATTTCTTTTTGAAAAAACAAATTGTAAGTCAGAAGTATCAGCCTCTTTGTCTGTCTGTGAACACAAGCCTCCTTGGAGACTCAACTGCACTCTGTGGACATGTGTTTCATATGGTGTAGTTAGATATAACTGGCCAATTACAGCTGCTCCATCCCATTAACTTTTAAAACNAAAAAAAGCTGATGTTAGCAGCTTCTGGACTAACATCCTGGTTTACATATATATATATATAGGTATGTATACACACACACACTGACTCGTCTCAGTCATGTCCGACTCTTTGTGACCCCATGGACCATAGTCCGCCAGGCTCCCCTGTCCATGGGGAGATTCTCCAGGCAAAAATACTGGAGTGGGTTACCATGTGCTACTCCAGGGGATCTTCCCAGCCCAGAGATCAAACCCGCATCTCTTAACATCTCCTGCACTGCTAAGTGGGTTTTTTTCTGTTAGTGCCACCTGGAAAGCCCCTTCTATATATACCCTATTCACTGTACTCTTGGCAACAAATTAAAGGACAGATTTTCTGGATCATTAATCAGGTGGAACACCCACATCTTAAAATATTTTTAGAAAATTAGATAATATTCAAAAACCATTTGATAGTGAAATATATTATGCTAAGTGAAGTGAAGTGTTAGTCACTCAGTCATGTCCAACTCTTTGCAACTCTGTGGACTATAGCCTGCCAGGCTTCTCTACCCATGGGATTTCCCAGGCAGTAATACTTGAGTGGGTTACCATTTCCTACTCCAGATGTCATGCTAAAGTGATGATTATTTCATTTCTACATTTGACTGTCTTTGTCATACTCATGTTAAGAAATTAAAAATTAAACAGATTATATTGTTGTTAGATTATTCTAAAAACTCCATTGTATATTCAAATTTTCATGACAATTTTTCACCTCTTTAGAAGTCATGTGTAAATTAGAATAGTTAGTGAATAATTGTGAGTAGACTGGCATATTTTGTTAAAGGTATGATATACCATACAATTTACTTTCCTTGTGTATGTTTAGGGAATGTCTGAAGGAGAGGAAATAATTTTTTTCTTTAAAATTTCACATACACAAAAGAATTGAGTGGTGATTATTTTATTCCTTATTGCTAATGGGATTTTAGTTCCATAGCAACTAGTTGAAGAAATTGGGGCCAAAATTGAAGGATGAAGTAATTTTGACCATTAAATTTATTATTAAAATGAAAAATATATTTTTATAAGATAGGGTCAGAATTCATCTATAACTGGAGGATTAGTTGATGTCAATTTTATGTGATTATTTTCTGTGTATTTAAAAGAAAGTATTCACCATAGCAACCACAATCACATATGACAGTGGTTACTGTCTTGAGATTTCCTACTTCACTCTCCTGTTGGAGGGCCTCCTATTTCTTTTTGAAAAAACAAATTGTAAGTCAGAAGTATCAGCCTCTTTGTCTGTCTGTGAACACAAGCCTCCTTGGAGACTCAACTGCACTCTGTGGACATGTGTTTCATATGGTGTAGTTAGATATAACTGGCCAATTACAGCTGCTCCATCCCATTAACTTTTAAAACGTGTGTGGGCGTGCTCAGTCGTTGAAACTCCATCGGTGGTAGCTCGCCAAGCTCCTCTGTCCATGGGATTCTCCAGGCAAGAATACTGGAGTGCGTTGCCATTCCCTTCTCCAGGGGATCTTCCCAGACCCAGGAACCTGCATCTCCTGCATTGGCAGGCAGATTCTTTACCACTGTGCTACCTAGGAAGCCCAACTTTTAAAATATACCTAACCTGTTTTCCTCCTTGTAAATTAAAAATTGTTTTTAAAATTTTCTTTGTATGTAAAAAGTGTATACTCTAAATGTTGATAGTAGGTTTTAAACTAAATGATGGAAAATAGTTAAAACTATAAGCACATATATTTGAAAAAATTGTGTAGAGCGATGTCTTGGTTAATGATACCTTTTTGACGTCATTCAAACAGAAAAATCTAAGGGAACAGACTATCTTCTTTTATTTCAATTGATATTTGGACTTTTGTTAACTTCCTGTGAAAATGTTTATTTCTAACATAGAAATGGATTATTTTTGAAAATTTTGAGTGTGGACTCTGACAGGCGTTTTATAATAGATTTTGAGATTGGCCTGAAATGTAGTAGTAATGGAACTGCTGTGTAGTAGTGAATTCCAAGTTTCAAATTAGGGTGTTACATAGTTGCAATTAAAATCGAAGGTTGCTGCTCCTATATCCTCTACTTGGGAATGGAAATGTAGTAATTAGGGGCCTAATTTAGTAATAGGTACCAGAAGAACCGAATAACAATGGGTTAAATAGAGTGGGATGAATTTCTTTTCTCATTTAACAAAAAATCCAGAACCAGAGTGTCCTACATTGGTAGAGTGATTTCATGACATCATTAGAGATTCTTTCTTTAGGGTAGATTCTTTCATCTTTAGGGTGGTACTCTCATCTTCCTGCTTGCAGAATAACTGTCAGATCTTCAGCTGTTAAGTCTGCATTCCAGGCAGAGAAGAGCAAGAAGAAACCGAGGGGCAATGCATGTATCAAGAAAATAGAGTTTTCCTAGGATCCTTCTTATGTGTCACTGGACACATAAGAAGACTCCTCCCCACAGGAGAGACCCCTGTTGTCTCCCGAAAGGGAGAGCCTCTGGATATTAGGTTATGATTTGTTCACTTTGAGACCCTAGGGTGTTTGTGGTGGCTCCTATAACTGAGAAAGGAGCTTCTGATTAGGATCAAGTTAGAAGGAGGCTCAGGACTGTTGTGAATGCAAAAGGAGATTCCTGGAATAAAATTTCTCAGCGATGTCTTTGTTTTCTTCTGTCAGCCCCAAGTATTGTTCTGCCTCTTTCCTTCCTATTGCCACTACTCATTTCTTATGGGACTTTTACTTTAACTGATTGCAGAAATGTTTACAAAATTGCCTCATAGCTCATCCTGAGCCAATAGTGTTATCTAGTTTTCATAATACTAACTATAGTTTTAAGCTACATTAGTGCTATTACAAATACATTCTGGATTGGCCGTGTTACTGTTACCAGTGTTACGTCCGGTTTTAGAGGATCATTTGGAGACTAGAATGTCTCTACAGGCCAGTAAACTAGACGACGATGCGTCTCAAAAACATGTCAGACGAAAGGAACTGTCGATGTTTCCCCCGAAACAGCCAAAATGGAGCCTTTATCTGTCTTCAGATAGCTGAAGGACTGGTGTGTGAAAGAGAAATTTATTTGAAACGTGACTTTAAATTACAAAAAGACATACTTCAAGTTCACAGTTTAAAAAAGACTTTCTGTAACTTAGAATAGCCCAACAGGCTTCCTTGTGGAGAAGTATACATCCTGTCACAAGAAATTGTTAAGATGACAGCTAACTTATTATGTGGAGAACTGCATAGAGAAGTGTCCTTGTGGTGGTCACTTAGGGTTTTTTTGAACTTTTTAATTTTTGTACTGAGGTATATAGCAGATTAACAATGTTGTGATAGTTTCAGGTGAGCAGCGAAGGGAACTCAGCCATACAGATAGATGGATTCTTAGAATCTTTTGGGGAGACACTGGGGCTTTAAGGAATCAAGTTTGGAAATCACTGGGAAAGTCTAGTTATTCTGNTCTAAATGTTGATAGTAGGTTTTAAACTAAATGATGGGAAATAGTTAAAACTATAAGCACATATATTTGAAAAAATTGTGTAGAGCGATGTCTTGGTTAATGATACCTTTTTGACGTCATTCAAACAGAAAAATCTAAGGGAACAGACTATCTTCTTTTATTTCAATTGATATTTGGACTTTTGTTAACTTCCTGTGAAAATGTTTATTTCTAACATAGAAATGGATTATTTTTGAAAATTTTGAGTGTGGACTCTGACAGGCGTTTTATAATAGATTTTGAGATTGGCCTGAAATGTAGTGGTAATGGAACTGCTGTGTAGTAGTGAATTCCAAGTTTCAAATTAGGGTGTTACATAGTTGCAATTAAAATCGAAGGTTGCTGCTCCTATATCCTCTACTTGGGAATGGAAATGTAGTAATTAGGGGCCTAATTTAGTAATAGGTACCAGAAGAACCGAATAACAATGGGTTAAATAGAGTGGGATGAATTTCTTTTCTCATTTAACAAAAAATCCAGAACCAGAGTGTCCTACATTGGTAGAGTGATTTCATGACATCATTAGAGATTCTTTCTTTAGGGTAGATTCTTTCATCTTTAGGGTGGTACTCTCATCTTCCTGCTTGCAGAATAACTGTCAGATCTTCAGCTGTTAAGTCTGCATTCCAGGCAGAGAAGAGCAAGAAGAAACCGAGGGGCAATGCATGTATCAAGAAAATAGAGTTTTCCTAGGATCCTTCTTATGTGTCACTGGACACATAAGAAGACTCCTCCCCACAGGAGAGACCCCTGTTGTCTCCCGAAAGGGAGAGCCTCTGGATATTAGGTTATGATTTGTTCACTTTGAGACCCTAGGGTGTTTGTGGTGGCTCCTATAACTGAGAAAGGAGCTTCTGATTAGGATCAAGTTAGAAGGAGGCTCAGGACTGTTGTGAATGCAAAAGGAGATTCCTGGAATAAAATTTCTCAGCGATGTCTTTGTTTTCTTCTGTCAGCCCCAAGTATTGTTCTGCCTCTTTCCTTCCTATTGCCACTACTCATTTCTTATGGGACTTTTACTTTAACTGATTGCAGAAATGTTTACAAAATTGCCTCATAGCTCATCCTGAGCCAATAGTGTTATCTAGTTTTCATAATACTAACTATAGTTTTAAGCTACATTAGTGCTATTACAAATACATTCTGGATTGGCCGTGTTACTGTTACCAGTGTTACGTCCGGTTTTAGAGGATCATTTGGAGACTAGAATGTCTCTACAGGCCAGTAAACTAGACGACGATGCGTCTCAAAAACATGTCAGACGAAAGGAACTGTCGATGTTTCCCCCGAAACAGCCAAAATGGAGCCTTTATCTGTCTTCAGATAGCTGAAGGACTGGTGTGTGAAAGAGAAATTTATTTGAAACGTGACTTTAAATTACAAAAAGACATACTTCAAGTTCACAGTTTAAAAAAGACTTTCTGTAACTTAGAATAGCCCAACAGGCTTCCTTGTGGAGAAGTATACATCCTGTCACAAGAAATTGTTAAGATGACAGCTAACTTATTATGTGGAGAACTGCATAGAGAAGTGTCCTTGTGGTGGTCACTTAGGGTTTTTTTGAACTTTTTAATTTTTGTACTGAGGTATATAGCAGATTAACAATGTTGTGATAGTTTCAGGTGAGCAGCGAAGGGAACTCAGCCATACAGATAGATGGATTCTTAGAATCTTTTGGGGAGACACTGGGGCTTTAAGGAATCAAGTTTGGAAATCACTGGGAAAGTCTAGTTATTCTGTGTTTATTTTCTACTTTAATCATTCAGTATAGGAAATGAGGAGTCACTGAAAGATCCTAAACAGAAGAAAGACATGATTTGATTTGTGTTTAGAAAGGTCACTACATCGTCTGTGTGACTAAAATCAAAACTGAGGTAAGGCACGGACACCAGTTTGGAGGATGTGCTACAGTGGCCTCAGCAAGAAAAGACTAGAAACTTAGCTAAGACAGTAGCAGTGGCGGATAGAGCAGTAGCATTAAACAACCTGGTGATCAGTTTGGTTTGATGGGAAAAGAGAGTCTGGGTTCATTCTCAACTTGATCACTTTGGGGATTAAGTAAAGAATGTTAACTTTGGCAGACAAAGAACATCTGGAGAAGCAGCAGGCTTGAAGGAGATCTTGGATCTAGTTTTAGAACTGGTAAATTCAAGGTAACTCTAATTCAGTGCAGGTCCAGGAGTTGAGCTGTTGGAAAGTCAGAGAACCTAGGAGCAAGGTCTGGGCTGGAGAAACAGCATTAGGGGCACAGGTAAAAATATGACAGGTGAAACCATGGGAGTTGCAGGAGGAGGTAGAATTAGCTAGAAAGACTGTGAGGCACAGGAGGAAGCTGGGTAAGTCTTACCAGCCGTAACGCCTTACAGCTGCTGCTGGAGCACAGGGACGACAATGTAGGCTTGAAGGTTTTATGAACAAAGACTGAGGCTTAAAATGTTTCCTTTCTTTGACAAATTTCAAATGTATTTGAAAAGATTTTCAATAAAATTATGGTAAAGATTCTGCCAAAATTCTGAGATGTTTCTACAATCTAAGGATATCACAGATCTCTGCCTTATCATTGGGTGAAGGCAATCTATTTGCCTTAGATATTTTTGTTTTTTCATTCTTATTTTACTTACTATATTTTCTTCATTAACTATGCTGTCCTTAAATCTGACTAGTGAAAATTTATTATAGAAATAAACAATCATATTTTAATAAAGCTTATAGTTCTCTTAGTAAATGTAAGAACTTATACCTCCTTGTGTTCTTTGTTTACCTAAGGAAATGCAACTTCAGCACAAGTACAAAGGCCATCTTTCATGGATTACTTTGATAAACAGGACTTCAAGAATAAGAGTCATGAAAACTGTAATCAGAATATGCATGAACCCTTCCCTATGTCCAAAAATGTTTTTCCTGATAACTGGAAAGTTCCTCAAGATGGAGACTTTGACTTTGTAAGTACATTTTACTTCTTCCATATTTCTTTTCTCTTTATTTTGTCATCCTAGAAAGAAATAGGGTGTGTGTGTGTGTGTGCACTTGTGTATGATTAAAATTATGGACTATATTTTAATATTCAGTGTGTTACCATGTATGGGTAGAAGAGTGGTGAAACTGCAGTTTGTTTGTTGAAATGTAGTTTCAGAGAAGTGTAAGTAACTGCTCATGGTTAAATAAATTATAGCCCAAATTTAAAGAAACACTTAGGACTCTAGAACAAAACTGATAACTGTTTCAGAAGATGTTTTAAATGATGCAAATATGAGATATTTCTGATAGTAAATTAAATTTCCTAAGCAAATGATGTGAATGTATTTATGAGACAGACATTGAGGAATTTGCCTCTGCTTTGAAAGGTAACTCTAATAGTTTCTTACTTAAGTGTTAATTCCACTTGGTTTGTCAGAAAAAAATAGTCCTGTTCTATGTCTAGTTAGAAATCTAAGTGAGTAGTGAAAGTCATTCAGTCGTGTCTATCTCTTTTCTACCACTTAGACTGTAGCCTGCCAGGCTCCACTGTCCATGGAATTCTCCAGGCCAGGATACTGGAATGGGCAGCTATTCCCTTCTCCAGGGGATCTTCCCAACTCAGGGATCAAACCCAGGTCTCCTGTATTGCAGGCAGATTCTTTTACCATCTGAGCCACATAAAAAACTTGTCTATTGCCTCTTGTTACATTTTCTCCTTATTTTTTCTTTCTCCTTATTATTTCTTTTAAAGAGCATGTATAATACTAGATAAAGAATTTTAAAATAACTCTTTCTACAATGTGAGAGAGTAAATTTTTCAAGTGATTTCTTTAGTCAGATAGAGATTTTTATTAAGTAAATTTTTGTTTTAGTATGTATTACAAATAGCATTTTGGAGAAGGAAATGGTAGACCACTCCAGTATTCTTGCCCGGAGAATCCCATGAACAGAGGAGCCTTGTGGGCTACAGTCCGTGGGGTTATAAAGAGTCGGACACAACTGAGCACGCACATACATAAACAGCATTTATTTTTGCCTATTGCCCTGTAAGATTTTCACTTAAAATAACTATAGCTATATTTGTTAATAAATACATTTTTGTTATAAAACATAAAATTTTAGATATATGTGTATCTTCCAAATTTTTAAGTAATATCAAGCCATTTTGCTTAGACACCAAGCCTCTAAAGGCTTTGAGATTATAAATATTTTTAATATTAAATACTTTTCTCCTAAATATTGTGATTATTTAAGTTTTTTAATAACCAGATAAAGTTTCAAAATCTCTCCTCAGTAAATTTAGCACTAATTGCTAGCAACTATTAGCAATAGCCCAGGTTAGTCTGAAATATACTAATTATAGTATCTCCTTACTGTTCTTTCAATTTGAGGTTATAAATTAGAAATCTGTGTTTCTATACTTCTAATACAATTTAATTTTATGCTATCTCCTTTGAAAATATGTATAAATTATTTTGAATTCTGCCACTCAAGCTTTAAATCATTCATGAAAACAATGAATAATGTAGAATACTTGGCATCAAAGAACTCTGGCTTAACTCAGTCAGAATAAATCTTAACAGCCTCTGGAAAACAGTTTGAAATGAGCACAAAGTAATGAATAAATGATCATAGTTAAGAAATAGCAAATAAAATGATTTAGTTCTGTTTCGAAAAGTCTTTGCTGCCACCCCCAAAATTTAGTAGAGTAAAATAACTATTTTATTTGCTTACAATTTTGTGGGTAAGCAGTTTGCCTAGGTTCAGCTGAGTGGTTCTTATACTAGTCTCCCCTGAAGTCTCTCACTTGGCTGTAATCATCTAGCAGCTTGACTGGAGCTAAATGATCTCTAAAATCACTCATGTCTGGCCGTTGTGCTAAGAGTTGTCTAGGTTATATCACCCTATCATGCAAACCTGGAAGTTTTATGTGGTGGTTAGCAGTGTTCCAAGAAGGTGATAGAAGAAGTTGCAAGGTCTTTTGAGTCCTAAGTTTAGAATTCAATATCATCAAAAAAATGAGTACTTAGAAATAATCTTAACCAAGGAGATGAAAGACCTGTACACTGAAGAAAACTAAAGAAATTAAAGAAGACACCAGTACATGGAATGATGTCTCATATTCATGGATTGGAAGACTTAATTTGGTTAAGATGTCAGCATTGTCCAAAGCAAACTACAAATTCAATAAAATCTCTATTAAATCCCAATGTCGTTTTTTTTTTTACAGCAGTAGAAAAATCCATGTAAAATTCACATGGGATTTCAAGGGACATGAATAGTCTAAACAACCTTGAAAAAGAGAAACAAAGTTGGAATTCTCATCCTCATTTCAAATCTGCTACAAAACTACAGTAATCAAAACAGACAGACATATAGACTGATGAAATGAATAGAAAGCCCTGAAATAAACCATCACATATACAGTTAAATGATTTTTCAACAAGGGTACTAAGACCGTTCGATGAGGAAAGGATAGCCTTGTCAAGAAGTAATGCTGGAAAAACTGACTAGCCACAGCAAAAGAATGAATTTGGCCCTTTACTTTTCACAATATACAGTAATTAACTCACAGTGAATCAAGGATCTGAATAAGTGTAAGAACTGTATCTGTAAAACTTGTAGGAAAAGCAGGAGGAAAGCTGTATGACTTTGGGTTTGGCAGTGGTTTCTTAGATATGACACGAAAAGCAGAGGCAACAACAAAAAAAAATAGATAAACTGAACTAAAACTTTTGTGCATCAAAGTACACTATCAGCAGACAAACATCAGCCCACAGAATGGGAGAAAGCATGTAAGTCATATATCTGATAAGTGGTTAGCACCCAGGATACAACTAAATGGGAGAAGGCAATGGCACCCCCTCCTGCCCCCTCCACCCGTCCCCCACCTCAGCCAGTACTCTTGCCTGAAAAATCCCATGGGCAGAGGAGCCTAGTAGGCTACAGTCCATGGGGTTGTGAAGAATCGGATAGGACTGAGCGACTTCACTTTCACTTTTCACTTTCATGCATTGGAGAAGGCAATGGCAACCCACTCCAGTGTTCTTGCCTGGAGAATCCCAGGAACAGAGGAGCCTGGTGGGCAGCAGCATACAACTAAATGACTATAAGTCAACAACAAAAAACTAAGCAACCCAACTGACAAATGGTCAAAGTACTTCAATAAATATTTCTCCAAAGAAGATATACAAATGGCCAGCAAACAAATGAAAAGATTTATTATCATCAAATAATGATTGCCTTAATCATTAAGGAAACACAAGTTCAAACCATGAGATACTATTTCACACTCATTATAACACACACACACACACACACACAAACAGAAAATAAGTGTTGGTGAGGATGAGGAGAATTTAGAAGGAACCCTTCCTTGTGCACTGCACGTGGGAATGTAGATTGGTACAGATATGGATAACAGTATGGCATTCCTCAAAAAAATTGAACATAAATTACCATGTGATCCAGCAATTCCATTTCTGGGTATATACCCAAAAGAAATGAATGAAAGCAAAGACCTGAATAGATATCAGTATGTCCACGTTCATAGCAGTGTTATTCACAGTTGCCAAAAGATGGAAGCAACCCAAGTGTCCATTGATAGATGAACAGATAAACAAAATGTGATATATACATACAATGAAATATGATTCAGCCTGAAAAGGAAGGAAATTTTTACACAAACCATAACATGGATCGATGAACCGTGGCGATAATAAGCTAAGTGAGATAGCCAGTCACACAAAAGGATTCTGTGTGATTCCACTTGCATGCGGTGTCTAGTCTGGCTGATTCATAGAAACAAAATAAAATGGTGGTTGCCAGGTACAGGGGAAAGGGGAGGTGGGGAGTTACTGTCTTTTGAGTGCAGGACTTCCATTTTGGAAGAAGAGGAAAGTCCTAGGAATGGAGTGTCGTGCTGGTAGTGCAGTAGTGTAAATATGCTTAATGCCACTGAACTCTGCACTTAAAAGTGGTTATGCTTAGTCGCTATATGTCACAAGGCCAGTCCAGATTCAATGCATATGGAAATGGATTTTACCTTGTGATGAGGAGAATAGCAAAGTCGCATTGCAAAGGGTCCTGTGGAGTGAATGAGAATTATTGCAGTCATTTTTGTGAGTAATCTATGAAAGTTGTCATAATGAAAAATTCAGCAGAATTTAGAGTGATGAATTTAGGAAATCAGAGGCCATTAGTGGTTTAAGCAAGGGCCATCTCATACCCCACTTTTAGAATATTCACACACAGCTTTTGACATGCAGCCTTCTACTGTCCCTTTTAAGCTCATTCTAGTTTTGAGTCAGAGCATCAGTTTTTCCAGTGGCCAACTTCTGATAACATTTTCCGCCCATCATAGATTCTGCAATCCTTCTATCTGGAAATTCCAAAATTTGTTAAAAAACTTTAGCTTAACAAATGTCCTGTTTTCTGGTTTGGATTGTGCTAAGCACTGTGGGTTTAAATATGTATGTGTGTGTGTGTGTATACATTTGTTAAGACAAAATATAAGTTAGTAAAGTGTTAAATTGTAATCCAGAGCAATAATTCAGACATTATGTGGTTTTATTAAGAGGAGGACTCAGTAAAGGTTGGAGAAGGGAAGGCAGGCAGTACAAAGGATGATGTATGTAATAAAAAGCTTAGAGGTAGGAAATGACAAGATATATTGGGTGACAATGAAGTGGAAACCTTCAAGTGCATTTGAAATAATATGGGAGATAAAATGGAAAGCTAGGTTCGGGTCAGATGGTGGAAGCCTTAAATGTAAGATTGTAAAATCTGAAATTGTATTTCCTGGAAAGTAGAAAACCAACTGAAGGTTTTAGGTTGGAGAATGACATGATGAAAAGTGTTTTAAGAATATTGATCTTGATGGTAGCATGCGGAATTGATCGATAGAAAAAGACTCGAGGTAGGGGAAAATCAAGTGTGTGAAATAGACTTTAAATAACATAGTAATAAAATGGAAAAGAAACAGCAAAAACAGGGAGAGATGTGGGAGACACTAGAAAGGTTAATCAGCAGAAATAGCTGACTTACCAAAGAGACTATATTGGTTAAGATGAGGAGCTAAATAATAGAAGGTGAAACTTAAAAAGGAGAGAGAGAAGGAAAATAAATTCACAGCTGGGAAGGTTCTCCATGAGATCATGTGACTGGATTTAGTTTTTGCAGGGTTATTTCTTTTCTGACTTAACACAGGGCATGTAGCTGTAAGAAGGGAGAGGGGAGGGGAACGGAGTGACTAGAGCAGGCCTTCTTCCTCCTGCAGCGTTTACCACAGCTCTGAACTGCTCAACCCTCTCATCACTTGGAGGAAAGTGAAAAATGTTTGCAGTAGCTACTGAGGGAATGCAAATGGGAATAAATAAGAGATGAAGAAAGGAATCATTGCCAGAAGATGAATAAAGAATTGCTAAGAGAAGCAGTGAGTGTGTTGAAAAAAAGGAAGAGTGTGTAAGAGGCTAAAAGAGAGTAGGACAAGAGGAAGCAAAGGTGGGACAAAGTGTAAAGAATGTGATAAAATACTTTGCTTACAAAACCAGAAAGTGGACTAAAAGCAAAGACCAATTTCCATTTAAGACCCCAGCCGGTGTTGATAAGGGAAGTCTGGTCTTATTTATTCTGTGATTTATTAGATATAGAATGTTAAAAATGTGACTCATCAAAGTATAACGTGTGCACAGGTTTCTGTGCTCATCTTCCCACTTTATGATGTCTCTCAAGGACACCTTCCAAAAGAACTGGATTTTATATGATTCCTATGTATATGAAATATAAGTTGCTTGAAACTATCGAAAGTCATTTTGACTGCATTTACAGGACATGGAGGGCTTTTCTTTGTGCCTTAAGAAAAAGAGTTTTCAAAAAAGAAAAACAAAGGTGAATACTTCTCTGTCTTTGGTAGTATTCAGAGCAGATTCCAAAAGGGCAAAACTTAACTCGGAAAGACACCTGCCAGACAGATGTGCTGAGTAGGNAACAAAATAAAATGGTGGTTGCCAGGTACAGGGGAAAGGGGAGGTGGGGAGTTACTGTCTTTTGAGTGCAGGACTTCCATTTTGGAAGAAGAGGAAAGTCCTAGGAATGGAGTGTCGTGCTGGTAGTGCAGTAGTGTAAATATGCTTAATGCCACTGAACTCTGCACTTAAAAGTGGTTATGCTTAGTCGCTATATGTCACAAGGCCAGTCCAGATTCAATGCATATGGAAATGGATTTTACCTTGTGATGAGGAGAATAGCAAAGTCGCATTGCAAAGGGTCCTGTGGAGTGAATGAGAATTATTGCAGTCATTTTTGTGAGTAATCTATGAAAGTTGTCATAATGAAAAATTCAGCAGAATTTAGAGTGATGAATTTAGGAAATCAGAGGCCATTAGTGGTTTAAGCAAGGGCCATCTCATACCCCACTTTTAGAATATTCACACACAGCTTTTGACATGCAGCCTTCTACTGTCCCTTTTAAGCTCATTCTAGTTTTGAGTCAGAGCATCAGTTTTTCCAGTGGCCAACTTCTGATAACATTTTCCGCCCATCATAGATTCTGCAATCCTTCTATCTGGAAATTCCAAAATTTGTTAAAAAAACTTTAGCTTAACAAATGTCCTGTTTTCTGGTTTGGATTGTGCTAAGCACTGTGGGTTTAAATATGTATGTGTGTGTGTGTGTATACATTTGTTAAGACAGAATATAAGTTAGTAAAGTGTTAAATTGTAATCCAGAGCAATAATTCAGACATTATGTGGTTTTATTAAGAGGAGGACTCAGTAAAGGTTGGAGAAGGGAAGGCAGGCAGTACAAAGGATGATGTATGTAATAAAAAGCTTAGAGGTAGGAAATGACAAGATATATTGGGTGACAATGAAGTGGAAACCTTCAAGTGCATTTGGAATAATATGGGAGATAAAATGGAAAGCTAGGTTCGGGTCAGATGGTGGAAGCCTTAAATGTAAGATTGTAAAATCTGAAATTGTATTTCCTGGAAAGTAGAAAACCAACTGAAGGTTTTAGGTTGGAGAATGACATGATGAAAAGTGTTTTAAGAATATTGATCTTGATGGTAGCATGCGGAATTGATCGATAGAAAAAGACTCGAGGTAGGGGAAAATCAAGTGTGTGAAATAGACTTTAAATAACATAGTAATAAAATGGAAAAGAAACAGCAAAAACAGGGAGAGATGTGGGAGACACTAGAAAGGTTAATCAGCAGAAATAGCTGACTTACCAAAGAGACTATATTGGTTAAGATGAGGAGCTAAATAATAGAAGGTGAAACTTAAAAAGGAGAGAGAGAAGGAAAATAAATTCACAGCTGGGAAGGTTCTCCATGAGATCATGTGACTGGATTTAGTTTTTGCAGGGTTATTTCTTTTCTGACTTAACACAGGGCATGTAGCTGTAAGAAGGGAGAGGGGAGGGGAACGGAGTGACTAGAGCAGGCCTTCTTCCTCCTGCAGCGTTTACCACAGCTCTGAACTGCTCAACCCTCTCATCACTTGGAGGAAAGTGAAAAATGTTTGCAGTAGCTACTGAGGGAATGCAAATGGGAATAAATAAGAGATGAAGAAAGGAATCATTGCCAGAAGATGAATAAAGAATTGCTAAGAGAAGCAGTGAGTGTGTTGAAAAAAAGGAAGAGTGTGTAAGAGGCTAAAAGAGAGTAGGACAAGAGGAAGCAAAGGTGGGACAAAGTGTAAAGAATGTGATAAAATACTTTGCTTACAAAACCAGAAAGTGGACTAAAAGCAAAGACCAATTTCCATTTAAGACCCCAGCCGGTGTTGATAAGGGAAGTCTGGTCTTATTTATTCTGTGATTTATTAGATATAGAATGTTAAAAATGTGACTCATCAAAGTATAACGTGTGCACAGGTTTCTGTGCTCATCTTCCCACTTTATGATGTCTCTCAAGGACACCTTCCAAAAGAACTGGATTTTATATGATTCCTATGTATATGAAATATAAGTTGCTTGAAACTATCGAAAGTCATTTTGACTGCATTTACAGGACATGGAGGGCTTTTCTTTGTGCCTTAAGAAAAAGAGTTTTCAAAAAAGAAAAACAAAGGTGAATACTTCTCTGTCTTTGGTAGTATTCAGAGCAGATTCCAAAAGGGCAAAACTTAACTCGGAAAGACACCTGCCAGACAGATGTGCTGAGTAGGGGGCATTCTTTATCTTGAAGTCTGCATGCAGCTTAATTTGTGTATTTTCTTTAGCATTTGTCTTTTAGATTTTCTGTCAGTTGGTTGTTTTCTGTTATGTTCCTGGATATAAGGAGATGATAAGAGAAATAATTTGTGATTTCACCATCTTGAAGGTAGCATAAAGATAAGATAAAATGTATGGAGGCTAACTGAACCAATTATTTTAACTCTACTAAAAAAAGTTCTGTTTAGGGTGTGGCTATGAAAATTTCTAACACAAATGTAAAAGGCAAATCTGTTTATTACAGCACTCGTCTAATGTTTCAGTTTTTGTTAGAATTATTTCCAAACAGATTTAGCATCCAGATTGTTTAGTGTTAATTGGAGAGCATGTATGAAGATCATGTTTTGCAAAAATTACACTATCTTTCATACTTAAATAGATATTCTTTGGGTAATGTAAAGATTTTGGAATAAGAACAAAACCTTTAAAAGCCATCTGTTAATCCACCGTATTGGTTCCAAATTTTAAAAAAGGAATTGGATTGACAGTAATTGCTAGTATAAGAGGAATTAGATTAATCAATTATTTATTTTTTGTTTTGCTTTTGACTCAAACTGAAGGTACTGTTAATTGTAAGGTAACTTTTAAAAAATTTCTTGAATATTCAGTTTGTGTTGCTTTTTTGAGCTAAGGGACACAAAAATCTGCCACAGCAACACTGGAGAAACAGTTTCCATAATGGTGGCAGAAGGCAGATAAAGTCCTCTCCTTCAAGTATAAATGTGCCCTGAACTTTGCTGAGTTTTTTACAGTTCTTCCTCTGACTCTGGATTGGCAAGTCATTACAGTGATGGGGGGCAGGGGGGGAAACCCACAAAACCCAAGAAACCTCAGTGCTGCCAACTGCAGAAAGCAGTAAACCTGGAGGAAGTACCCACCCTGCTTCTGGAGCCACGGGGGCATTTTAGGCATCTTCCCCTCCTAGGATCTTTTCTGCCCACCAGAGCAGCTAGCAGCGGTGGAGGGTGATGAAGTGGAGATAGTGGTGGGGTCCAGGAGCCCACGCAAACACTTGTAGTGATGCCAGGCCTTTGGAAAGCCCTCAACCACCCAGACCCTTTAGGGAGCCTGGAGGTAAAAACTTCAGCCAACAGCATCTGCCAGTTTTCAGCAGCATCGCAGTATGCTACCATCTGCTTTTGCTACTTAAATACCCAAGAGCGCCTTCGCTGTTTAAAGAGATGCTGGCTCACAGCTTCCCTCGTGGTATGCTCCTGAGTCAAAGAACTGCCTGTTCTCCTCAGACCCTAGTCGTGTGCACCAAGGAAAGCACTCCACCGAGGGAAGTCTTCAAGCATATTGTCATCGATTAGTTTTGCATTAATTAAATGATTACTGTCAAGTATTTCCAGATGTCTGCAAGAGTATCACCCCAGTATGAGAAGATAACTGTAGATCCTTTAGATTTATTTCTTCTCGGCTAAAGAAGAAATAAACACAGAATCTCAAGTTCTTGAGTGGCCAGCCCTGGGGAAGCGTTTATGATCACAGGTGTACGTGCGGCCTGAACTGGAGCGTTTGTGGCACACGGTGCTTTTGCTGCTCACTCTTCCCTTCGAGAGCCAACAGGAAATTAAAATTAATGAGAACCCTGCACTTTGAAACACTTGCAGAATTCTTGACTGTTGCGGTCCTTCGCCAGCTCACGAAATGTGGGCTGGCAGTTGCATCCAACAGATGGTGTGCTGTGTGCACAATTTCAACGTGTGATTGTCTAGGTCCGTGTAGACTTTTTTATAAGATTTTGGCCATCAGTCTCCTGCAGCATTAAGATAGTTGTAACCTTTGTTTTGAAAGAGTGGGGGGCCTTCTTCAATGATAAGCATTCATAGACTAGTAGGGAAAAAAATATTAATGGTCACCAGGCAACTAAACTGAATTTAATTAATTCTGTGGTAAAGACCACAAAAACTTTAGCATCTCTAAACCCTTGCACTATTTTTTTCCCCCAGTATAATTTAATCCATTTGGACACCTAAGGTAGAGTGAGCATTTTGCTTTCTATTCCTAAATAGGCTGTTAAAGGATTCTAAAATTTGAAAAGCTTTGTGTGCTTGTGTCTAGGCAAGATCTACTGAAACATTAAGCTAATTCAGCTTGCTTAGGTAATTAATGCCGTAAGTTAAAACTCACTATATCATCATTTCCTTTACAAATTAAAGTGAGCAGGCCTGTACTTCTTGGATTAATTAAGATAGGAAGCACAGGTGCAGTGTGTGGGTTCTTGTCACCATGTTGGAATTTATTACGATGTTTAAAGCATGTGGCAAAAAGAAAAATGGTTTCCCAGAGAGTTCTAAAAAGCATAAACTTTGCTCATGGTAATTTATTCTTTTAAAAATGTCGTTTATCTAGAAGAGTGTGTTGAAAAATTGGCTACTTTACATTTTAAAACAAAGATGTTAATACTCTTAAACATGTTGTGGCTAATGTTGACGTCTTAGGAAGTTATTTTGACTAAGTGCACTTTCTGTTCATAACCTCATTTTGAATGTTTAATCAGTAAGCAGTGGAGACTGCTGGGTGATTATGTGAAAAAAACATGTTAAGAACCAACAGTGGAATTTAGGATTATAGAATGGACAATAAAACTTATTGCCTTCTAATTTAAGACCCATGTCTCTCAGTATTTACTTCTTAAATGAGCCATGAGACTTCAAACAAGTTGTTAGGATTGACTGAACCTCACTAGTTATCAGGTTGTGTTGACAATAGAAGAGTTTTTTCTTTTAGTTTAACCATCCTAAATGAAATTTCTTCAAGTCTGAAACTGTATGTGTACATTCATACTTAATTCAGGTTTAGTGTTAGAGCCCTTCCCATAACTGATTCCATCACACTTCCTGATCTGTATCTTTCACAGTTACAGGTACCATAGTTCATTTTGGGTCCATTAGATTTATTGGCCTGGTTAAACTAATGCACCATTCTCTCTTGTTGTAATTTTAGGTTGGAAACTTTTTCCATTCTCCCTCTCATTTGTTAAATGTAGAAAGCTTTCATTAGGCTGGATCCTTTGGATTAGAAGACATTCCAGTAAATTACAGCTTTTTAAAAATCAAAACCTAGTTGTCTTGATTCAGAACCAAACTAGTTTTATTTTATAATTTTGTCCATCAATAATAGAAACCTCTTTCCAGAAATATAGACAGATCGTACAGAGATAAGCAAAAGAGGATATCAAACTAACATACAGTAGCAGATAAAAGAATTTTGATATAGAGATACTTAATTTGATTTATTTTTAAGACACATTTCATGGCTTTTAACGAAGGAGCTTTTTTTTCTCTTCATGAATTGAGTAATGGTGCATATTGAATTTGATATGCAGTATACTCTTGTAATTAAAGCTGTTTCTTTATTACTGTCTTATAAAAATCTCGGTTAATCCTTCAATTTAGTTTTTTTCTCTCCCTTAATATGAGAATGCAAATTAAGCTATATAATGGTCATGGCTAAAAATATTTAGATGTGCAAAAAGCTGATAATCAGCCACACACTTTTACTAACTAGTCAAATGAAATGAGTAGTTAGTTATGGATTATTATTGCTATGGAAGAAAGTTCTGAAACAGTCATTTTCATGATTATAATCTTTGATGAAAAGAAATTTACTGACTTTAACTCCTTAGATCTTCAGTGATGGTACAAAATTCCTGAAAATTGCCTGACTTTGATTTTAAATATTCAGTTATTCTTACCCTGACTGTTAACACTGAGTGTCGCTTGGCATATAAGGCCCAATAGAAACCAGATGGTTAAATTCCCCTTTGAATCAGTGAATTACAGCTAATGGCTGCAAACAAATTCTGCCTTTCCATTTTTCCTTTACTTTAGAATTATAGGTATAGTCTTCCAGAAAAATGATGGCACTGAACCCAAACTGTAGATGGAAGCAAAACTGATGATGACCATTGGAATAAGGTAGATTTCACACATGGTGCAGGCAGAGGTGCAGGTACAAAGCAAAGTGGCTTAGCCGGAAACACAGAAAAAGGCTTTTCTGCACACTTCAGCGGAATGAGAGAACAGGTCCTAAAGGAGACAATGCCTGCAAACCAGAGTAATATTGGGAATGATTTGGGAGTGACCTAGGTTGTGAAGGTCTTAACTGCCAAGCAGGTATTCAGCCTTAATTCTGTGGGCAGTGGATAAGTAGTGCAGAGTTCTTATCAGGAGAGTAACCCTTATCAAATTGATTTTTTAGTGTCAGAGTGAAGCAGATAGGAATCGGATAGACTGGAACCCTCGGACGGCTGTATTAAAGCCTGTTGAAATTGTCAAATGATTGTCAAATTGTCAAAAGACAGTGAAATTAGTGATGAGAGATTCGCTGTAAGAAATATCCTAGATTTAAGAATTATCTGGATATGATAACCAATCGTATATAGGCGATTAGAATGAAGAAAAGGTTTTCTGATCTAGAGAATTAGATTGATGATGTTGCCATTATTTGAGATACAGAGTAGAGAAGAAAGGAAGAAGGGGTTTTGGAGATTGAGTTTGGAATATGAGCTCATTCTGTTGCAGATGGACTAAGTTTGTATGTCTGGAGGCCATACGGTACACTAGATAGTTGAAAATACAGGAGGAAGCTATGATTCTGGGAGTATTTGGCCTAGAGTACATGAGATCACCCAGAGAGAGCCTTGAAGTAAGGAGAAAGAGTTACCAAATGTGCATTTTTAGGGAATCCTAGGTCAGAAGAGAAGGAGCAGTGAGCAGTGGAGACTGGCTTTATCTAGCCTTGGATATCAGCTGAGTCAAGCTTACTTAAGCAGGCAGATAACAGCTGTCACTTGAGGATTTACCAGGGCTGACATTTTACTTTTTTTTTTTTTTTCTAACTGGGGGCTGTATCAGTCTAAACTTGAACTTCATAGTTTCAGCTACCAGATTTTGTGTTCTTAGCTCTTTGAGGATTCATCCTGATATCATGATTCATGCTGGTACGTTTTTAAATGTAAACACTTTTTCTGTGTGTTAATCACTTAGTTGTGTCCAGTTCTTTGCGACCTCATGGACTGTAGCCTGCCAGGCTCCTCTATCCATGGAAGTCTTCAGGCAAGAATACTGGAGNTTTTGTGTTCTTAGCTCTTTGAGGATTCATCCTGATATCATGATTCATGCTGGTACGTTTTTAAATGTAAACACTTTTTCTGTGTGTTAATCACTTAGTTGTGTCCAGTTCTTTGCGACCTCATGGACTGTAGCCTGCCAGGCTCCTCTATCCATGGAAGTCTTCAGGCAAGAATACTGGAGTGGGTTGCTATTCCCTTCTCCAAGGGATCTTCCCAACCCAGGGATTGAACCTGGGTCTCCTGCATTGAAGGCAGATTCACAGTTACAATTCATTAGGTATAAACCTGAAATGGCTTTTTCTCCAAACCTACTTTGAACAGTGGATACATCCTCTAATCTCCTTTTTCTGCCCCCTAACTTGCCTTTCAACAAATGCTGCAAGTTTCTGGTTACTTTTGGTTAGTGAAAGTCTCACTAGTTTAAAATGTGATGCTCAAATGTAGTTTAAATCTCACCTGATCATTCCCTACTCTGTGTCTCAGGATAGGCCACCACAGTGGTTTAAGACAGTTGGTATGCTTATTCCTCTGCTGGGTCTCGCTCTTGGGAAGATGGGTAGTGAGAGGAAAGGGGTAAGGAGCAGACTAGAGGAAGGCCAGAAGAGGCCACGCTCATCATATGAACCTGGTCATCTGAAGATGGCCAGTCCTATTCTGGCACAGTCTGGTACTAGCTGCTGTAGAGTGTCTCTGCTGATGTTGCAGTTTCCATGTGGACCATATGTGTGGTTTTCTTGGGGTGAGAATCTTTCCTCCTTTTTTCACTGAACTGTGAAAAACCATTTTTCAGAAATGGACAACTGCTCCTCCAGTTCAAATCGCTTTTCTAGTAACAGGACATCTCTGATATCCATGGCTTCAGGTGAGGGAATATGTTTAACTGTGAAAATAAACAGAATTCATGCAAAGGAGCTTAGAAAAAATCAAGCCAAACACCATCATCTCCATTTATGACTATTATTCTGAAAGGTTAAAAAAAAATCACATGGCATCTAAACAGCTAAAGACTTCCAAAATTATGTTGAATATTAGTGGTGAGAGTGGGCACCCTTGTCTTGTTCCTGACTTTAGGGGAAATGCTTTCAGNAAAGCTATGGTTTTTCCAGTGGTCATGTATGGATGTGAGAGTTGAACCATAAAGAAAGCTGAGCACCAAAGAGTTGATGCTTTTGAAAAGTGGTGTTGGAGAAGACTCTTGAGAGTCCCTTGGACTGCAAGGAGATCCAACTAGTCCATCCTAAAGGAGATCGGTCCTGAATATTCATTGGAAGGACTGATGTTGAAGCCGAAACTCCAATACGTTGGCCACCTAATGTGAAGAGCTGACTCATTTGAAAAGACCCTGATACTGTGAAAGATTGAGGACAGGAAGAGACAGGGATGACAGAGGATGAGATAGTTGGATGGCATCACCGACTCAATGGACATGAGTTTGAGTGAACTCCGGGAGTTGGTGATGGACAGGGAGGCCTGGTGTGCTGCAATTCATGGGGTCGCAAAGAGTCAGACACGACTNACCTTGATACTGTGAAAGATTGAGGACAGGAAGAGACAGGGATGACAGAGGATGAGATAGTTGGATGGCATCACCGACTCAATGGACATGAGTTTGAGTGAACTCCGGGAGTTGGTGATGGACAGGGAGGCCTGGTGTGCTGCAATTCATGGGGTCGCAAAGAGTCAGACACGACTGAGCATCTGAACTGAACTGATACTCAAAAGTATACCCTAGATTCATGAAACTGTAGTTTTGATTCATGAAACTGTAGTTTATGTATTTTCACTGCTATATCGTCTTCCACTAAATGATTTTTTCCCTCCATGTTTTATACATTGCTGTCTCTTGACTTATATTTGACTCATTTCTCTCCTTTAGCTGTTACAGACAGTGCTGCCATGAACATTTTTATACGTACCTCCCAGAGAACAAGTGCAGGAATTTCATTATAGTATCTTCTGTGGTAGAAATTGCTGAATAGAATATTTGCATCTTTAACTTTACTGATTATACACAATTATTTTGTAAAGTGGGTATACTAATTTAAGAGTACCCATTGCTCAGCACGCTCATTAATTTACTATTGCTAGGTTTTGTATTGTCACCGATCTGGTGGCTGTCAAAAGATATTTCATCATCATATTTCCCTTATCACGAATGGGACTGAATATAGTTTCATGTGATTCTCATGGATTTTGGGCGTTCTTATTTCCTCTTCTGTAAAGTGCCTGTTCAAGTCTTTTTAGTCTTCTGTTAAGGTTATTTTTCTTTTCTTATTGCTTTATAGAAACTGTTTATATATTATAGGTGTTTGTTTTATTTCAGTTAAATTGCTATGATTTTTCTCCCATTTTGTCACTTGTTTTTTTTACTGTAATTTTTTTTAATGATAGAAGTTCTCAATTTTAATATAATTGGATTCATTATTCTCTGTTAAGATACACTTTCTGGGTCATATTTAAAAGGATATAAATATATCTTTGGAGAAGGAAGTGGCAAGCCACTCCAGTATTCTTGCCTAGAGAATCCTGTGGACAGTGGTGGGCTGCTATCCATAGGGTCACACAGAGTCAGACATGACTGAAGTGACTTAGCATGCATGCATGCGTTGGAGAAGGAAATGGCAGCCTGCTCCAGTGTTCTTGCCTGGAGAATCCCGGGGACGGGGTAACCTGGTGGGCTGCCGTCTATGGGGTCGCACAGAGTTGGACACGATTGAAGTGACTTAGCAGCAGCAAATATATCTTATTTGTTGAATTCTAAAATTTTACAGTTTTACCCTCCACATTGTTTTTAGTTAATCGACTTTATTTTTTAGAGAAGTTTTAGGTGTATAGAAAAATTGAACAGAAAGTACAGAGTTTCCATATTTTCCCTCTCACTCCTCTCCTCCTAGATCTCCTTATCATTAACATCATCTGTTAGTGTGGTATAATTGTTATAATTGATAAACCAATAGTGATACATTATTGTTGACTAAAGTCCATAGTTTCCATTAGGGTTTACTCTTTGTATTGCACAGTTCTGTAGATTTTGACAAATGCATATTGTCCTGTGCCTGCCTCTATGGTTTCATACAGAACTGCCCTAGAATCCCATGCTCCACCTGTTCATCTCGCCCTCTGTTTCCTCAAATCCTGGCAATCATCAATCTTTCTGCTGTCTCTGAAGTTTCTCTTTTCCAAAATATGATTGGAATCATATACACTATGTAGCCTTTTCAGACTGGGCCCTTTCACTTAGCAATGTACATTTATATTCCTCCATGTCTTTTCATGGCTTGGTGGATCTTTTTTGCTTCGGTTGCTGGACAACATTCCATTGTGTGGATGCGTCACAGTGTGTCTGTTTATCCGTTCACCTATCGCAGGGCATCTTAGTTGCTTTCAGCTTTTGGTGGTTATGAATGGAGCTGCTGTGAACATTCATGTGCATGTTTTTGTGTGGACACAAATCAGTCACTTTGGTTTTTGAGTTAGATAGTCTGATTTTATAACTGATTGTCTGGCACCATATACTGAAAAATCCGTTCTTTCTCCACTTAGTGAAATTCTCTCTCTCTCATAGATCAAATGTCTGTGATTCTGTTTGGGAGAGACTGTTTTATCCCTTTTGTCTATTTGTTTAATTCAATATGAAATATCAGGAGTTTTGTTTGTATATACAAGTTGGGAGTTTGGAGAGACACGTAGGCTGCATTTGGGGAGACATCAGTATATAGATGGTATTCAAAACCATGAGGCTGAATAGGATCTTGAACGGACTCTTCCAATGAATGCATATGTATAGAAAAGAGAAAGGAGTTTGTATCAGTTTCCTGTGACTATAGAAAAATATGATATCCAGTTACCACAAACATTGGCCTTAAAAAATAGAAATTTGTTTTTTCATTGTTCTGGAGGTCAGAAGTCTTAACTAAGTTTTAGAGGGCTAACTCACACTATCAGCAGCACTGTGTTCCTTCCGGAGGCTTTAGCAGAAATTTCATCTTTGAGCATCTCAAGCAGCATTCCTTGAAGCCTTGATTCATAGCCCCTTCCTCCATCTTTAAAGGTGTTGGAGTAGTGTCTTATCTATGTTACTGCTTCCTGCTTCTGTCACATGACCTTTTCATCTGTGTGAATTTAAAAGTGTCTTTTTAAAAGAACACTCAGGGTTTCATTTAAGGTCCACCTGTATATTGAAGGGTAATCTTCCATCTCAAGATTATTAAGTTTGTCACTTCTACAANAAAGGTGTTGGAGTAGCGTCTTATCTATGTTACTGCTTCCTGCTTCTGTCACATGACCTTTTCATCTGTGTGAATTTAAAAGTGTCTTTTTAAAAGAACACTCAGGGTTTCATTTAAGGTCCACCTGTATATTGAAGGGTAATCTTCCATCTCAAGATTATTAAGTTTGTCACTTCTACAAAGTCTTGTAAAGTCATAGGTTCCAGGTATTAGGACATGGACGTCTCGGGACGCCTTTAATACAGCATACTGCAGTCTTCCCTGTGGTCCCCCAAAATTCATGTCTGTCCTCGTGCAAAATACATCACCTCAACCCAGCATCTCCAAAAGTCTCGGCCCATTACAGCATTCACTCAGAGCTCCTCCTCTGGAGGAGCACAAGCCCCCAGAATATCATCATCAAAATCAGGTATGGTTATACTGTAGGCATGGTCCATTCTGGAACAAAATTCCTATCCGTCATGGACCTGTTGAACTAGGAAACAAATAATCTATTGAGATCATCAGCCCCCAAAATACAATAGTGGCACAGAGGCATAAGATAACAGTTAGAAGTATTTCAAAAAGAATTCAATGGGAGGAAGAAAGGACTCACTGGTCCCAAGCAATTTTGAAATTCACTGTTGAAAACCTTGCTAGGTTTCAAGACCAGAGAGTAATCTTTTGTGACTTGAGGCTCTGCCCTCTGGGTCATTTACTCTACCCTCTGAGTCACTCTTCCTTTTTCTTGAGGAGTGAAGTTTTTTAGCTTGGCTTCCCTAGTGTCTTCGTGGTAATGCAGGAGAGGTGGGTTTGATTTCCCTTGGAGAAGCAAGTGGCAACCTACCCCAGTATTCTTGTCTGGGAAATTCGGTGGACAGAGGAGCCCAGCAGGCGACAGTCTATGGGGTCACAAAGAGTCAGACACGACTTTGCTACTAAACAACAAGTTTTATTAGCCTGTTTCCTGCTTGTAGAATTTTAGAAGTTTAACAGTCTTCCTTCATTTCATCCTATTCTTGTCCTTTTTTAAAAAATTAGTTTTTAGTTGGAGGGAAATTGCTTTATGACGATGTGCTGGTTTCTGCTGTACAACAGTGCAAGTCAGCCGTAATCATACATACAACCATCCCTCTCGGGGCTCCCTCCTTTCCCCCCACCCTCCCCTCAGTCATCACAGAGCACCAGGCTGGGCTCCCTGTGTGCTACAGCACCTTCTCACCAGCCATCTGTTTCACACCTGATAGCGTACATGTGTCTGTGCCGCTTTACTTGCCCCACTCTTTTCCTCCCCCACTGTATCCACAAGTTCATTCTCTACATCTGTGTCGAATTTGAGTCATTCTGGTGAGGTGAATGAACCTAGAGCCTGTTTTACAGAGTGAAGTAAGTCAGAAAGAGAAAAATAAATACTGTATATTAACACATATCTACGGAATCTAGAAAAATGGTATTGATGAACCTATTTGCAGGAAAAGAATGGAGACACAGGTGTATTCTTGTTCTTTTCAAGCCAAGCAGATAGTCTTTCTGCTGGTATAACATTCTCAATTTATTTGTTTATGGTTCTGGAGGTCAGAAATATAAACTGTTTTATGGGACTAAATCAAGACTTCAGCAGGGCCAAACATCCACCCCCCGCCAGAGACATTAGGAGAGAATCTGTCTCCTTGCCTTTTTCAACGTGTGATTACTTCTCCCATCCCTTCTTCTGTGTGAAGTCAGTCTCCTTGTCGCTTCCTTCCGTGGGAACACTTGTGACTACATTCAGGGTTCATCCAGATAATTCAGAATGAGTTCCCCGTCTTTAGGATTTTCAGTTAAGACCCTCAGCGTAATCACATTTCAAAGTTTTTCCCATATAAGGCAGCATTTACAGGTTCCAGGAATTAGGACATGGTATCTTAAGGGATTATTATTCAGCCTACCACAGAGTTAAGAGCTGGTCCCAGAGCATAGCAATGTTAAAAGATTGAGGAGAAGAGAAGGAACCAGCAAAAGAGGATGAGAAGGAACGATCAAGGAGGTGGGAAGAGAGCCAGGGGAGTGTGGTGTCCTGAAGGTTAAGTGAGAAAAGTGTCCTAAAACGAGGGCGTGATCAGCTAAACTCAAGATGAGCACTGATCCCTTACTGTTGAATAGTTAGCAACAAGGGATGGTGTTACTGAGTTGATATGGGGTGGGAGGTGGGGGGGGATTCAAGATTGGGAACTCATGTACACCTGTGAGGGAAAAAAATAAAAAATAGTAAAAAAATAATAAATAAATAAATATATCTTTAAAAAAAATAAGTTCATAATAAACTCTTGAAGTGAAAAAGATTCTCCCTGAATCTCAAAAAAAAAAAGATAAAAATTATTATAGTAACATGAAATAATTACTTATTTTATGAAGGGCAAGGCCATGTTGCACTTTGTATAGTTTGTACCACAGTGGGGGCTTTCACCTCTTTTCAGGAAAACAGTTTAGATGTGAAGACATCTCTTCAGTCATTGGAAGCCTTATACAGTTAACCTTTGAACGACAGAGTTTGAGTCTACTTATATGTAGATTTTTCTTCATAGTAAATACTACAGTACTACACAGTCTGCAGTTAGTCAAACTCACAGATGTGAAACAGCATTTATAGAGGAATCTTGGATGCAGGAGGTCTGCTCTGAGTTGTACACGGGTTTTCAGTGCATGGAGGGTCGGCCCCCCTACCTCCTGTGTTGTTCAAGGATNAAAATAATAAATAAATAAATATATCTTAAAAAAAAATAAGTTCATAATAAACTCTTGAAGTGAAAAAGATTCTCCCTGAATCTCAAAATAAAAAGATAAAAATTATTATAGTAACATGAAATAATTACTTATTTTATGAAGGGCAAGGCCATGTTGCACTTTGTATAGTTTGTACCGCAGTGGGGGCTTTCACCTCTTTTCAGGAAAACAGTTTAGATGTGAAGACATCTCTTCAGTCATTGGAAGCCTTATACAGTTAACCTTTGAACGACAGAGTTTGAGTCTACTTATATGTAGATTTTTCTTCATAGTAAATACTACAGTACTACACAGTCTGCAGTTAGTCAAACTCACAGATGTGAAACAGCATTTATAGAGGAATCTTGGATGCAGGAGGTCTGCTCTGAGTTGTACACGGGTTTTCAGTGCATGGAGGGTCGGCCCCCCTACCTCCTGTGTTGTTCAAGGATCAGCTGTACTTTCACATAATCATATGTTTCTTCTCTAGAAATATAGTTTGGTCATTTAATATTCTAAGTTATTTGTGTGTGTAAGTAATGTTTTCAGGGTTCAACAATGTTATGCTGTATATCAGCACTTCATTCCTATTTGTAGACAAATAATATTCCATTGTTTAAATGTATGGTATTTGGTTATCCATTTATCAACTGATGGTTGTTTAGATATTTCCACCTTTTAGTTATTATGAATAATGCTGCTATGAAAAATTTTGTGCAGATTTTTCTGTGGACATATATTTTGTGGGCATGGAATTGCTGAATCCTGTGACAGTGCTAGGTTTAAGCTTTTGAGGAACTGTCAGACTATATTCCAAAGCAGCTGCACTGTTGTACATGCCCATCAGTAGTATTAAGGGTTCCAGTTTCTCCACATCCTCATCAGCACTTGCTATTATCTATATTTTTGATTGGCCGTCCTAGTGGGTGTGAAGTGGAATCTCATTGTGGTTTTGTTTGTTTTCATTGGGGTTTTTTATTGGTATTTCCCTTACAGCTAATGCTGTTAGTATCTTTTCATATGCTTATTTTCTATTTACATATATCCTTTGAAGAAATGTCTGTTCAAATCCTTTGCCTATGTTTTAATTATGTGGTTAGTATTTTTATTGAGTTGTAAAAGCTTTTTAATATATTCTATATCAAGTTGCTTATCAGGTCTATGATTTTCAGGATTTTCTCCCATTCTGTGGGTTGTCTTTTCACTGTCTTATCAGGTCCTTGGAAGCACAAAAATTTTTGATTTTCATGAAGTCCTTTTTGTTCATTTGATTGATTGCTTGTATAGAAACTATTGCCTAAACTAAGGTCATGAAGATTTGTACTTAAGTTTTCTTCTAAGAGTTTTATAGTTTTGACTCTTACCTTCAGGTCTTTGATCCATTTCAAGTTAATTGTTGCATATGATGTGAGACAGAAATCCAACTTCATGCTGTTGCTTGTCAGTATCCGATTGTCCCAGCATCGTTTGTTGAAAGAATATTCTTTCCCTTATTAAGTGGTCTTGTCACTCTTCCAGAATATTCAGTTCAGTTCAGTCGCTCAGTCATGTCCGACTCTCTGCAACCCCATGAATTGCACCGTGCCAGGCCTCCCTGCCCATCACCAACTCCCAGAGTTCACGCAGACTCCCATCCATCGAGTCCGTGATGCCATCCAGCCATCTCATCCTCGGTCNTTCATATTGGTTGACCATAAATGTGAGGTATTATTTTTAGATTCTTAACTCTATTGCTTTGTTATATACACCTGTCTTCCTACCAGTATCACACTATCTGTTTTTTTTTTTAATTTGTAAATTGGAAGCAATCTAGATGTTCATCGACAGAAGAATGGATAAATAAGTTGTGGTATGTATGTACAATGGAATATTACTCAGCCAGAAAAAGAACACATTTGAGTCAGTCTCAATGAGGTGGATGAACCTAGAGCCTGTTACACAGAGTGAAGTAAATCAGAAAGAGAAAAACAAATGTCATATATTAATGCATATATATGGAATCTAGAAAGAATCCTGATGAGCGTATTTGCAGGGCAGCAGTGGAGATGCAGACACGGAGAACAGACTTGGGAGCACAGTGGGGGAAGGAGAGGGTGGGGCGAATTGAGGGAGTGGCATGGAAACACACCATCTGGATTACTGTAGCTCTGCAGTAAGTTTTGAATTCAGGAAATGTGTCCTCCAGTTTTGTTGTTCTTTTTCAAAATTGTTTGGGCTATTTTAAAAACAATTTTTTGTTTAAAAAAAAACCATAAAATTTACCATCTTAACCATTCAAACTGTACAGTTCCATGATGTTTACATTCATTGTTGTGCAACCATTCTCCACAGCTCTTTTCAGCATGCAAAACTGAAATTCTATATCCATTAAACAACTCACATTTTCCCTTCTTCCCAGCCCCTGGTAACTATCATTCTATCTTGTCGTGTTTCTATGAATTCGACTCCTTTAGATACCTCTGACAATTACTTGACCATGTAGTATTTAACTTTTTATAATGGGTTTATTTCACTTAGTATAATGTCCTCAAGGTTTATCTGTGTTGTAGCTTGTGACTGGATTTCCTTCCTTTCTAAGGCTGAGTAATGTTTCATTGTATGTTTCAGCTATTTTTAATTCTATGAATTTTCGTATGAATTTTAGGATGAGCTTGTCATTTTCTGCAAAGAAGTCAGCTGTGATTTGGTAGGAATTGCATTGACTCTCTAGATTCTGTAGATCAATTTGAGGATTTCATCCTTAAAAATATTGTCTCCCAACCCATGAACCTAGGATGTCTTTACATTTATTTGAAACTTCTTTAATTTCTCTCAGAAATGTTTTATAATTTTCATAGTATGTTTTGCACTTGTTAAATTTATTCCTAAATATTTTATTCTTTTCATGTCATTCTAAATGGAATTATGTTTTCTTAATTTGATTTTTGGTTTGCTCTTGGCTACTGTATAGAAAAACAATTAATTTTCATTTATTGATCTTGTATCCTGCAACCTTCGTGGAACTCATTTATTAATTCTAGTAGTATTTTGGTGGATTCCTTAGAATTTTGTATATTCAAGATCATGTCATCTCCAAATTAAGATAGTTTTATAGTATTATATTTAAAAACATTAATTCAGCAAACATGTATTAAGAACTTGCTCCCTGTCAGGCACTGTGCTCCACATTGGAACACGTATTTATAGAAATAAAAGACATGAGCTCTGCTTTCCTGAAGCTTGGACTCTAGTAGGAGACAGACCCTTAAACCAGTAATCAGCGTTCAGTGCTGTGACTGCTGGGATTGAGAGATGTGTAAAGGGAAATGGCACCGGCACAGAGGGAAGGGCTCCTGTGCTGTGGGGATCTGGGAGAGAGTTCACAGATGAGCTTTTGCAGAGCCCTGGGCCATTTTGTAAATAAGTAGCCATGGTTATGATGACTTGTTGTTTCAAGGCCAAAATGATCTTGGCCATTTAAAAAGTATTACGTAGTACTTCGACTTTAAGACTTTTTTTTTTTAACGGAATGTCTGTCAGAATTTAAGCAGATTCACATTAATAGTGAGACAGTACATCAAGTTTTCAAAGTATATACAGATGTTTGATTATGTAGTAAATCTGTTGCTATAAAAGCATATGATCACATTTGGAAAATTGCTGTTGCATGTCTTGGCAGTTTATTAAGAACTGAAAACTTTTAAAACTAACTGGTGTTTTGATAGATTAAGTTCAAGGCCACCTTTTGTTTAAATGATGTTTTGTTTTCTGTAATTAGACCATGCTAGGTGAATTAAGTGTGTAATTAAAAACAGAAGGTTTGGCTAATTCAGAGTAAATGAGTATAGAATACAAGGTCATTATCCGTCTCTAGTGAGACTCCAGATGAAGAGTGCACACGGAACTATTTATACAACATTTTGCATGGTCAGAGTTCCTCCAGTTTGCTGTCCCTGGCTTTTAAATTAAAGTAATCACAGACTTTCCCAAAAATGTACCTGTAGTATAGAAGCATGACCCCATTTACTGACCTCATCTGAATGGGAAACCAAAAAAAGACTAGAATCTAATCTTCTATCCCAAATAAAAAGGTAAAGTACACCCCTCCTGTTTCAAAAGTGAACATTTATTCTGTTGCTTGGCACACCAAGTTCATGGTTAGAACTCAGATAGCTTTTGAGAGTTCTGAGTCTCCGTTTTCATTTTTGCACACCCTGGAGATGTGCAAGTAAAACATCTCTGGTTTAATGTGCTTCCTCAGTGCTTAGTCACAGTGGGTACCACGGGATGGGACGTCTAGGAAGAGTTTTATTTAGAATACTTTTTCTCTTTATGGTTAAGGAATATCGTGCTTTTAGAAAACAGGTGTTTTAATTTAGTGGTTTGATTCCTGGGGAACATTTGACTCGGTTACTGGAGTGCAGAGCTTTAACTTCTCTTAGATAGTCCCTTCCCGGTTTGGCTCCAAGGGCCTCTCCGGCTCTCTTCTCACATTCTCCTTTCTGCGGTGTCTGTACTGCAGTTTCCTGGACCTCTAGCATCACAATCCCTCTCATCATCCATCTTTCTTTTGCCTGTCTTTCCAGGAACTGTTTAAGGTTGATATCCTCAGGGGAAAAGACCGGTTCGGCCTCTAAATAAATGTTTCTGTAGTCGCTTGCGACGCTCTCATTATGCACTGTAAGAATTACTTTTTAACCATCTGTCTTCCCCACATTTTAAATTCCTCTAGTAGAGATCATAACTGTCAGCACTGTTTCCAGCACCAAGGGTAGCTTCTGGCTAATAATAATAATAGTTCGCTCAAACAATATTTGTTCCAGGAAATACTGGTTTGGGTAAATGCTAAGATTTTAAAATTAGATTTAAATCAAGAGCAATACATGTATCAAACATCTGTGTTCTACTAGTCATTGTTCTAGGCAAAATAAAAAAAATTGGCAAATTAAATAATGGTAAAACAAAAATAATAAGTAGTCTCATTCTTCAATCTCAAAAAGTTAAGTAGAAGAGCTTTATTTCTGGGCATACCTTATGATAAAACTTTTTAAGTTAGGGAATAGTTTAGTAACTACTGTCCTGAGATCTATTTTAACTCCCTAATCTAAACCAGTTAGTTAGTTAAGCTGCCCTTGCAGACAATTATAATGCAGTGAGGCCATTGTTTAATGGAAGGATCTTTAAAACTGTAATTGAGAAAATACAAAGAACACCAAAGTATTACCCGATAGAGGAAGGGGATGCTGTTTAAGAAGTTAGCATTTAAACAGATACCTAAGACTATGTAAGAATGTACTGGGCAGACAGGTGGGAAAACTGTCTTATGTACAGAAGAGTTGGGCACAGGAAGACATATTCAGTGTTACTAAAGCATGAAGTTGAATTGGGAAGTGGTGGGAATGAGGAAGGCAAGTGGCCGGTACATTTATGTCATATAAAGAAGTTTAGGTTTTTGCTTGTATAAACCTGAGAACCACTGAAAACTTACAGTGAACCGATCTTCAGAAACTAGGTTGCAAGGAATTGAGGTTAAAGGCAGTGAAATCATTAAGGAGAATGTTGCAATATGACATAATCTGAGAAATGCATGAAGGCAATGAAATGGATGGAAAGGGGCAGTTTTGAGAGAATTTCTAGCCACTAATGATTAGATGTAGGAAGTAAGAGAGAAAAGATCTCAGATGATTCCCAGATGTTGCTTGAACCACTGGGTGAGTGATGGCTCCATCCACTCTATTAAGGAATAGTGACTTTTTAAGGGGGAACGTGATGAATTAGTTGTACATGTAGAATTACTGTTAAAATTCAGAAAGAGCTGTATTTTTGGACATATCCAGAATTAGAGCTCCACAGAAATATCTGTTAGGGCTAGAGATTCAGGATTGTGGGTTGTGTTCGAGCTAGTGTAATTGAAGGAAAACAGAGGGAGTGTCATAATAGAGGGACTGAGATGGATCCCTAACAAGCATGGACGAAGGCGGCGTGATGTCTTAAATACTGAGGGAAGAGAGCTTTTCAAGAAAGAGGAGGTAAACGTGTAAAAGAGCTTCAGAAAGATTAAATCAATATGGGGACTCAAAACTGGAGATTGGATTTGACGCTTAGAAGGTCAGTGTTGCTTTTAAGTGAAGCCACCTCCGTCAGATGGTGAGGCCTCAAGCCAGACTGCTTCAGAGTAGGGAGTGGACCGAGGGGAAGAAGCAGACTTTTTTCCCAAGAGCAGCTTTTGGGGAGATAATGAGATAGTTGAAGGGAAACTTTTTATCCTATTTTGGTTTGGTCTTCCATATGAGAAACTTGAGGAATTTTACATGCTGAAAAGGAAGAACTAAGGTAGGAGTTTAAGGATTGATTAAAGATAATCAATGCAGTGAAGTCCTTAATTAAGGGACGAGAGTGATGGCACCCAGAGCATTGGTAGAAAACCGAGTTTAGCTGGAAAAGGGAGAAGTGTTATTATAGTGTTAATCTGGGTCCGGGCAGTTAGGGAGTAGGGGTGGGTGCTCGAGAGGAGGGTCTGTTGGGAGATGCCACCTAATAACTGCTCTCCTTTCCATTTGTCACTTCTGCCAAATAGCTAGCCGTCTCAAACCTTAACTACCATCGTAAGTCTCCCTGATTTTCTTGTTCCCTCTGAAAACACAGAACACTTTTTAGGATTTCTTCCATCAGCCACAACACTGATTGTTTCCCCTTTCTCAAAACTATTTCTTTTGTAAATTATTACTGTTATTTTCAACATGTTTGCTCTTGATTTTTAAACCTTTAAAACCCTCTAATTTCATACTTTTTTTAGATTAACTTCATCCTCACCACATTCTCTTTCCCCATTCCAACTTTACCGAATCAGATATTCTTCTGACAAACTCCTGAAAGCCAGGAAGACGTCATTTTCTTAAAACTCTCTTTAAATCCTGCTTATACAGAAAGATCCTTGCGGAATGAATCCGAAATTGCAGTTTTGTTCATTTTTGGTAGGGGAAGACGTCTTTCTTAACTTTATTGCTGTTAGCTTTACTTTTCTCTCTCATTCTTCTCTGCAACTCCCACACTGTCTTATCATTTTCAGTGTTGGAGAATTTAGAAATATCCGTTTCTACTATGTAATAATTGGTATAATAGTGTGTTTCACTGAGCTTTATGGAAAAGAAAATATGAAAATTTAGTAGTGACGAATGATGTAGTGATTTCACCAAAGTCATCACTTAGTCTTTTAGAATATGTTCTTTTTTCTTAGCTAGTAATTTACTTTCTTTCCCTTTATTAGCAGTTCTATTTTAGAAAATTCTATTTTTGGCATACACTTGAGTGCTATCTTTAATGTTTCATTAAAGTTTGTTAAATGGAGGTCAGTTGAACCTTAATTTTGCTTGTGTATTAAAAATAGCCTTTATCTAAAAGATGAGTAACAGCTGAAGCATAAGTAACATCTATAATAGGATTTCTTTTTGTAGTCCTTAAGTACTTTATTATTTGTGTTGAAAAGAAAGTGTTATATGCCATTTTTAGCCGTCCTACATTACCACTGTCCTCATGGTTTTTAAGATGCTGTTTTGATTTATGAACCCATGTCCTTTGGTACATTAATATTAACTTCTAGCTTTGAACTTCCTAGCTGAGTTTTCCAAAATTGTTCCTATATTTGCTAAAGAATTAAAATGAAATTAAAATATTTTTATACTCACTGCTATATTTAAGTGTGTTATAGATGAGAAAATGGAAATTAGTTTTCATTTTATTAATAAGTAGGCTAAATGGTCCTGAGAGCATTCATTATCATTTATTTGCAGTAACAGATTTAAATATAATGCCAAATTATAAAATAATGGGTTGGCTGTTATTTTGTTTTGGTAAAAACAGGCAAAGAGAAAATTTCACACAACATGCACACACACACCCTTACTCAAGGAGGAAGTTTGGAAGGATACCACTCTGTGGTTGTCAGTAGTTATTTCAAGGAGGTACAGGTGGGAGATTAACTTTTTCATTATATATCTTGCCTTTTTTTTTTTTTACTTTTATGAAGAATATAAAATAATAGAAAACATAACAGAAGAAATAAGCCTCTGATCTCATCTCTGAATTGCTATCTAAGTAATTTCCAAACTTGCCTCTGAGTCTTTTAGAAAAATTTGTTAAAAATCATATCCCTGTCTCTGAAATAGAATCTCCATGAGTGTTAAAAACATTAGATTATATCTCAGATCTAGTGGATCATCAGAATGGACTGAGAAACTTTTAAAACATCTAGATTGTCTCCCCTGTGAAGAGAGAATTTGAAGTTTGTAAATGGTTTATAGAACTTGCAGTCTGTTTTTTAAAAAGCTCCCATGTGATTCCAATGAGCCACTAGGTTGGAGAACTACTGGTTTAATGATTTATCTGCTCTGTGCAGGACACTATTCTAAGTGCTACTATTATTTTAAGCTTTACTAAAACACTATGATCAACCTAGACAGCATATTAAAAAGCAGAGACATTACTTTGCCAACAAAGGTCCGTCTAGTCAAAACCATGGTTTTTCCAGTAATTATGTATGGATGTGAGAGTTGGACTATAGAGAAAGCTGAGCACCAAAGAATTGATGCTCTTGAACTGTGGTGTTGGAGAAGACTTTTGAGAGTCCCTTGGTCTGCAAGAAGATCCAACCAATCTACCCTAAAGGAAATCAGTCCTGAATGTTCATTGGAATGACTGATGCTGAAGCTGAAACTCCAATACTTTGGCCACCTGATGCAAAGAACTGACTCTTAGATAAGACCCTGATGTTGGTAAAGACTGAAGGCAGGAGGAGAAGGGGACAACAGAGGATGTGATGGTTGGATGGCATCACTGACTTGATGGACATGAGTTTGAGTAAGCTCTGGGAGTTGGTGATGGACAGGGAAGCCTGGCATGCTGCAGTTCATGGGGTCGCAGAGTCAGACACGACTGAGCAACTAAACTTACTGAAAAAGATTCTGCCTTCAAATTTATGGAATGGTTGGGAGAGGTATAAAAAGGTGAAAAAGCCTGATACAGAACAGCTGTTTACATAGGGCAAAAGAGAAAAGTGCCCTCCGATGTAAAGTTAATGAAAATAAGGTATCAGCTGTTACCTTAATTAGCTGTATTTTTAAATATTGTTTTGAAAGTTTAGTCTAATACAGTAGGACAGGAAGATGAAATGAAGTGTAAATATTGCAAAGGAAATGAGGAATACCATTATCATTTAAAATTGAAAATATTATTGTCCAACCAGAAAACCCAAGAGAATCAACTAATATTTATGAAAATGTTATTTAAAAACATACCAGTGAAATGGTTAGTTAAAAATAAATTCAAAAATTATTTTCCTCTATACCAGCACAAACAGAAATATATTTTTAAAGATTTGCCTATAGTAGTACAATTAAATGAAAAAGATCTTAAACCATTCTTAAGAAATTTATCTAACAAAGTAAACTATTGGGCTTAAGTAAACTACAGAACTAACATATGAAATAAACTATGAAACCTAACTAAGCGACATAAAAATAATTTGAGAAATATTCCAGCGCCGCCCACGGAGTCCCCGAGGCCAGAAGCCCACCTGCGCCGCCCAGCTCGCTGGAGCCACCGCCATGAAGGCCATAGTGCAGAGGAAAAAAACAAAAAGAAATATTCCATATTTGTGGATGGGAAGAGTTAATGTTTTAGAGTTATAGTGAAAGTGAAGTCGCTCAGTCATGTTCAACTCTTTGCAACCCCATGGATGGTAGCCTACCAGGCTCCATGGTCCATGGGATTTTCTAGGCAAGAATACTGGAGTGGGCTGCCATTTCCTTCTCCAGGGGATCTTCACAACCCAGGGATCGAACCCGGGTCTCCTGCATTATAGACAGACGCTTTACCATCTGAGCCACTCACCAAAATATAATTTTTTCTCTTCATCATTTAATATAATTCCAATTAAAGTTTGGTATTTTTTGTCAAGCTTGACAGATTTCTAAAGTTCACTTGAAGGAATAAACCAGACTTTTGTCCNGGGATCGAACCCGGGTCTCCTGCATTATAGACAGACGCTTTACCATCTGAGCCACTCACCAAAATATAATTTTTTCTCTTCATCATTTAATATAATTCCAATTAAAGTTTGGTATTTTTTGTCAAGCTTGACAGATTTCTAAAGTTCACTTGAAGGAATAAACCAGACTTTTGTCCCCAGCCAAAAAAGACGTGATGTGAATTATTTGCACGAGTGAGTTTTAAAATATTTCCAAAGCCACAGTAATTAAAACAGCCTACTACTAATTTTTAAAGATTAGAATATAGTAAAAATGATTTATAAGTACATACTCAATAATATGTATTGAATATGGTGTTGGTACAGTTAGCTAAATATATGAGGAAAATCATATATGGATTAAAGATTAAATGGACATTACAAAGTAATAGAAGAATGTCAGTGAGTGTGTACATAATCTTAATGTAAGGGAAGGTTTTTTAAATGGATGATAGTAAAGGTAGGAAATACTTTTTAAAGGGTTTGGTTTGACTGCATAAAGATTTTAGGTTTCTGGACAGTAAAATAATCAACTAAATAAAGGCAAATAATGTGGGGAGTATTTATAAAATGGTGCCCACAATATACAAAGAGCCCTTACCAATTAGCGAAAATAGATTAACTCCTAATGCTGGTCTGGGAAGGAGGGGAGCAGAAGTAAATGTAAACTTTGAGAAGAGCGATTCTGCCATATGTGTCAGAATCTTCAGAACTTTTTTTTAAATCCTTTTACCACTTCTAGGGGTAAAGGAAATAGATCTGTACAAAAGAGTTTTAAGGGTATTTTTTTACAGCACTGTTTAATAAAAATTGAGAACATTTTATATGCCTGGAGACCCACTTCCCTAAATTTAACCCTCACCGTTCCCAAGGTAGTACTCTCGTTTTCCTGATAGAAACATCTCCATTTCATGCAGCAGGTTGGAGAACAGGATGAAGAGGGCCTGCCCCAACCATCTTCTGAGGAAGGTGCCCAGAAACTGCTGTAGAAACGGGCCAGTACTTAGTCTCATGGCTACATCTACGTAGCTGCAAGAGAGACAGGGAAAATGCTCTCCTTATTCTGAAAGGCCATGTACCCAGCTAAAAATGTTATTTTTGCAAAAGAAAGAACAGATCCTGGGGGTTGGTGGCGTGGGGGGGGGGGGGCNGAAATTAGTTGCAGTGCCTAGCAGATGAGGTTATTGCTGCTAAACATTACCAGCTGGTGTGTAACATTTGGAAGTAGGAACAGAATCCACTTCTGAATCGTCTGTTCTTCCTTTCCACTCCTCCCCAGCCTCCCCAAGGAACTAGGAAACACTGTCAGCTTTGTACTGCGTTCTTTAGGTGAACTTATGAACAGAGAGGGAGGAGACCTTCTACCTTTTTCTGTCTTAATCCATTTGAGACGGTACAAGTTGTAAAACTTGAATCCCACCCTTGAAGATCTTTCTTTCTAATTAAAAAAAAGAAAAAAGCATGCATGTTTGTGCTTTATAGATAGTGAAAGTGATAGTCACTCAGTTGTGTCCACCTCTTTGTGACCCCGTGGACTGTAGCCGGCCAGGCTCCTCTGTTCATGAAATTCCTCAAGGCAAGAATACTGAAGTGGGGTTGCCATTTCCTTCTCCAGGGGATCCTTGCGACCCAGGGATCGAAACCTGGTCTCCCACATTGCAGGTGGAGTCTTTACCATCTGAGCCACCAGGGATGCCTTTGTGCCTTATATGATCGGAAATATTTTCAACATTTTATCTCAATAAAACTGCTGCCAGAGCTCTGTCTTCCCAGGCAGCGCCAGTGGTAAAGAATCCATCAGCCATTGCAGGAGACAGAAGAGACACGGGTTCGATCCCTGGGTCAAGAAGATCCCCTGGAGTAGGAAATGGCAACCCACTCCAGTATTCTTCAGGAGCCTGGTAGGCTACAGTCCATGGGGTCGCAGAGAGTCAACACGATTACAACACACATACATACAGAGCTGTCTGCTATCTGGGAAAACCAAGACAGTTTCCTCGGTACTGCACAGCCATCGCTCATTGACTGGTCAGTACCGGAGAAGGCGAGGAGGGAGAAAAAACACCGCCATCTTTTCCAGCGTGTAACTTTCCCCCCCTCGTGATTCAATGCTAGATTAACATACGTAGAGAAACTCGAGTATTCCGACAGTTATACTGAAAGTTATACCAGTTCTCCATCATAGCTATTAGCCATTATATTCGGTAGGAGGCAGGAAGGACACACATACCCCCATTTTCTGCAAGAGCACAGAGATTGTACAAGTCAAGAAACTCTGCTCATGACCATATACTTAGTGAATGTTGAAGCTAGGATTCAAATACAGCTCTTCCTAACTCCAGTGTCTGTTCCCCAGTCACAGTGATATATTGAAGCCCGAATACCAGAATGGGAGTGTGAGAATTGTCTTCCTACATGTGAATGATGGNTTGAAGCTAGTATTCAAATACAGCTCTTCCTAACTCCAGTGTCTGTTCCCCAGTCGCAGTGATATATTGAAGCCCGAATACCAGAATGGGAGTGTGAGAATTGTCTTCCTACATGTGAATGATGGCCTCATGGCTAAAGGATTGGATATGTTTCATGTGTCTCCAGAGGGGGCCACTGGTTAGACGTTTTTAACGAAATGTTACAGGAGGCATTTACAACAGTTAAACTGAATCCAGAAATGGAATGGGTTGCATTTTAAAATAGTCATTGTTCCAAAACAGACTGAGGGAGACGGTAAAGTAGGAGAAAATACCCGGACTTGCCGCCTGGAGACACTGGTTCTGTTTTGACCTCTTATGATGTGTTTGAATTAGCTGTTTGAGTCTCTGGGTGTTTGTTTCCTACTGCATTAAATGAAAGTGTTGGACAAAAACACCTCAGAGTCTCATTGTCCTTCAAGTAAATGGCTTGCTCATTAAATGTTTGTCAAATGACTATCACAGCATAGTCCCCTCTGAGCTAATGCCGGTGGCATATCCTTACTCTTCCCAACTGAAAGTAATCAACCTCCATTTTATGTTGTGTGTTATCTGTACCGCTCATTGAATCGGTCAGTTTCTGCTTTGTAGTAAGCACATTTACGAGATTCATGGTGGTAAGATCGGTATAATATCCATTCATGAATCCACAAAGACTCAGACACGACTGAGCGACTGAACTGAACTGATCCACTGTTGTGCCTTACGTAGAGTGGGCACTCAATAAATATTTGTTGAATATCGTTATATAAATATATTGTTGGATCAGTTCTATAAAATTGCCTGATACATGAAAGAATTGAGGACAACATCTTTGCAACCAGGTTTTTCTGGTTACAAAGAAGCAGGTTACTTTGACTCTTACCAGTGGTAGACCAGTGCATTTAAGCAGTCTAAGCAAAAGTCTTTATATTTGTTGCTTGAACTTAAAACTTGTTCAGACAGGGCTTTGACACTGACAGTAGCCACCTCAACTCAGCTTCACCTAATGAAAAACATCTACTAAACCACCACCTGAAACTCATTAGATTCTTTCATTTGCGTTTTGCTGCCTTGACGTTGTATCACACTAGGAATCTAAATATTGTCTGGCTTTCTTTCAAGTGTTGTTTCCTGATAAGGTATTTGCCTAAAAATTCATTCATATTTCTCTAATCTTTCTTACTTTGCCCTTCCTCCCCTTGCCCCACCTTTTTTTTTCCTACCACTTTCTCTTGACTTTCCCTTCACCTCTAAAATTCAGATAACACAGTATCCTGGGGGTCGTGCACCATAATATATACAGTAAAGTGAAGACCCAGGTGTGCAGACTGAGACACCTCGGAGTTGTGAATAGCCTCGTTCAAGCACCTCTGTGAAAACTTCCTGAATTCCTTCACCATTTTTTACACAATCATTGGTGCCTCCCTTACCCCTCTGTTCTGTGTTTGTGTGTCTGTTCTCCTAACCAGGTAAGGGCTGCATTTTGTTCTTTGTATCATTATATTGTGGTGAATAGTTAAGTGTGTGGACATGATTTAACTAGACAGCTTCCTGTGTTTTTCTTGTAGGTCTTTTTCCCACACAGGCAGATTGAGAAATTTCTGTTTTCTAGATGAGGAACCTATAGCTTAAAGCAGGTAAAGCAATGCCAGAAAACAAATATTTGGAGGAACCGGAATTCAGAAGCAGGGCTTTCTGGAGCCCGCGTGCTTTACCTTTTTCACTCTGCCTTCAGTGTGTCTCTTTCAGTCTGTCCCCATCTTCCAGTTTCCACTGCTGCAGTCCTTAGTCCCTCATCACCACTTCATTAGAGCTTTGTCGTGGTCCTCTATGGTGTCTGCCTACCCCTGTCCTCTTTTCCATTCCTACCCCTGCGTCATTCTAACCAGACCATCCCCTTAGAGCAATCTCTGATGGCTCATTGCCTGTAGGATAAAGGCTAAGTTTGTGGGGATGTAACTGCTCTGCCCATGACCTCCTCAGCCTTGTTTCCCACTCTCGCGTCCTCTGGGCCTCTAAACTGGAGCCTCACCCTGCCACCTCCTTGCCCCCTGCCTGTGCATGGCAGCACCCGTCCTCCTGGTCTGTCCATCCTCCTTGTCTTTCCTCGGGCCTTTCTGCGTTATTTCGGAGTACCTTTCAGCCTTGTTAGGCGAGTTGAAATTCCACCCAGCTTAACCCTGTGCTTTCCATTTAACATCCGGTTCCCCAGGTCAGAATTAATCTCTTCTCTGTGTGCTGCTTTTGTATTATAATTATTAGTGACTATATATGCCCCTGATACAGTCATTGAAATTCAAGCCCTTTAGGATTGTGTCTTCAGATGATTATATTTCAGAGATTCATACAGTATATTGTCCATTAAAGAAGCTTTGTAAAGTTTTGGATGATTAAAATGAAGCTGGCTTTTAAGGCATCAAAAAACAGTTCTGCATTAAAGTTAATTTGACTAGTTGAATATGAGTTGTCTTTTGCTTTGACAAGAATGCCAAAAGAAGATGAGATTTATTTTATTCTGAAATATTTAGTATCCTGTTCAGTTCAGTTCAGTCGCTCAGTCATTTCCGACCGTTTGCGACCCCATGAATCGCAGCACGCCAGGCCTCCCTGTCCATCACCAAGTATCCTGTAGTATATAGTTTTTGGAGAAGGCGATGGCACCCCACTCCAGTACTCTTGCCAGGAGAATCCCACAGATGGAGGAGCCTGGTGGGCTGCAGTCCATGGGATTGCGAAGAGTCGGACACGACTGAGTGACTTCCCTTTCACTTTTCACTTTCATGCATTGGAGAAGGAAATGGCAACCCACTCCAGGGTTCTTGCCTGGAGAATCCCAGGGACAGGGGAGCCTGGTGGGCTGCTGTCTATGGGGTCACACAGAGCCAGACACGAATGAAGTGACTTAGCAGGAGCAGCAGCAGCAGTATATGGTTTGTGTGTGTGAGTATATGCATACATTCACATGTACATACATGCATGTATAATAAACATGCACATATAAAAAAGAGGGTCTTAAATTTTCAATCCTTATATTTCCCTTTATGTAGAAAATTTTTAGAAAAATCATTATTAATTGCACTACTGGAAAATCTAGTTCTGGTGTTATTTTTTTATCTTTGGAAAAAAAAACAGTAAAATATGGCAAAATAGCTCATTCATATGGTTACATGTATTAGTATAATAAGTTCATAAGCTTGCATTACTTTATTCTAATTTAATGCGGATTGTTTAGTCCTTTACCTTACTGATCCTTGCCTACTTTTCAAGACGAATCTTAGGTGTACCTCCTCCAGGAAAGCTTCCCTTAACAGCCTGCCATTCTGAATTAGCAGCACTTGCAGTTGCTTCTTTTCCTCAGACAGTGACCAGGGGTCCAGCCTCGCACCAGACCTGAAATGTAGTAGCCATTCAATGAAAGTTTGTTACATGAATGAATGAACAGATGAAAAGAGCTTAGCAGCTGCCACAGTGGGATATGTGCCTGTGTGCATATATATGCCTTATATGCCTTCTTCTGAGAGTGGCAGGTTTCTATGTGCAGATACAGAAGATTCTCCATGATATGCTGGTCTTTTTTTTTTTTTTTAATGTGGACCATTTTTTAAAGTCTTTATAAAATTTGTTACAATATTGCTTGTGTTTTACGCTTTGGTTTTTTTGGCCACAAAACATGTGGAATCCTAGCTCCCTGACTAGGGATTGAACTCGTGGACCTCCTGCATTGGAAGGCAAAATCTTAACCACTGGACCATGAGNTTTTTTTTTTTTTTTTTAATGTGGACCATTTTTTAAAGTCCTTATAAAATTTGTTACAATATTGCTTGTGTTTTACGCTTTGGTTTTTTTGGCCACAAAACATGTGGAATCCTAGCTCCCTGACTAGGGATTGAACTCGTGGACCTCCTGCATTGGAAGGCAAAATCTTAACCACTGGACCATGAGGGAAGTATCCCCCATGATACATTCTTTATAAAAATAAAAAACAAGTTATCAGGCAGAAAAATAATTCCATTAAAAAAAAGTGTTTGTGTATATGTGTTGGGAAAAGATCTGGAAGCTATACAACAAATCATAGTTTTCCAAGAGTCAGAAGTAGACTTTCACTACTTTTTAGTACATTCTTGTGTTGGTATTATTTGAACTTTATCATTCAGAGTACACTCCTCTTATAATTTTTAAGTGAACAATAAAATATGTTAGTGCTTCTGCTCAAAGTGTTAATGATTCTTTATTATCAAACTAAAACTGTTTTTAAAGACAAAGTTTGGCATTTCCCCCAGTTTCTGTAGGAAGAAAACTATTTTCTTTGTTTAAATGTTTCCTGTTCTGGGCATACACACTGAGGAAACCAGAACTGAAAGAGACATGTGTACCCCAGTGTTCATCACAGCACTGTTTATAATAGCCAGGACATGGAAGCAACCTAGATGTCCATCAGCAGATGAATGGATAAGAAAGCTGTGGTACATATACATGATGGAGTATTACTCAGCCATTAAAAAGAATACATTTGAATCAGTTCTGATGAGGTGAATGAAACTGGAGCCGATTATACAGAGTAAAGTAAGCCAGAAAGAAAAATACCAATACAGTATACTCAGATATATATGGAATTTAGAAAGATGGTAATGATAACCCTGTATGCGAGATAGCAAAAGAGACACAGATGTATAGAACAGTCTTTTGGACTCTGTGGGAAAGGGAGAGGGTGAGACGATTTGGGAGAATGGCA